>JAQIWE010000280.1:0-25125 GCA_034698565.1 Campodea plusiochaeta
TGAGTTTACAATAAACTTGAAAATTTACGAAATAATTCTGTATTACTGTCTGAGTATAGAGCCTTCTTGAATATGAAGTTCAATATTCACAAAATATTCAAAGTTGTCTCTCAAACTGGTATCATAACTCACACAAGGTACAACATATACCTTCAATCATTTTCAAAAGTTTTCTAGCCCCACTAACGACCTAAGACCTAATATAAATACTGCCAATATGTTTTGAATCACTAGAAATACACCCACACTCTAGATACCTATAATACTATACGTTAAGGCAAAATCTTGTACTGTTTGCTCTACTGAACGAGATGTGTGTCGAATCGCTAATGACCGATTATCTACTCCATAGAACCTAATTTCAAAGTAGAACGTTCTATATGCTGTATACTTGAAAAGATGAGAAGTTAAGTAGCCTATAGCGTAGTGTGAGATTTTCCATGGCTCAGCGAATATTCCTTATTCCCATAGGCACATTATTGTAACGGCAGACAGCTTATACTATAACGAATATGAAAGTATATATGGAGAATGATCCCCCTCTCAAAAGTACTTTGCTGCTATTAAGCTTTGTTCGTGCCGTTAAGGAAAATTTCACGATAGAAAAGCTAATTTCTGAAATTGACAACTTGCTTCCGTTACACTAGAGAATGCTAGTTAACAAGGTGTTTTAGATATTATTTACTAATATGGTGACGATGTTCACGGTTCAATGTAGTTTTAGGAATTGTTAATATTTAATTATTAAATATTTGCCATTTCTGTAAACTATCTTAATGGTTATTGTTATTGGAAAGAATGAATCAACAAAGTAATGGATACTGTAGCACTTATGAGGACCGTGTAGAGGCACGACCAAAGGACAATGTTTTCTATTCGAATATTGAATGTGCATTCAGTTATTATTATCATATTATTTTACTGCCTATTACGGGAAACAAATTTTATTTCTTGAACAAAACATTATTTTGAAGAATTACTAACATCTCTCCCCTTTTCCTGTAATACAAATTGCACCAACGTAAACAGAGATAGATTTAATAACAGAGTAAACGAAGCGATGCTCTGGCACTTCTAGAATAACATGATCTCCACCAGAAGTTTTTCCTTATCTCCACCTGTATATACTTCTTGACTCAAAACTGCATATGAAGTTTTATAGAGTAAAATGGAAATAAAAATTTATGTTGTCTTAAGAAAGTAACATTGAATTCAGAAGGATTTTCCTCAGAACTTTTGAGTTTGACCATCATATAGTTTTTCATACTAAAAAGAAAGAAAGGAAGAAAAGTTTTACGTTGTTAGCACTAACTTGTGTATGGGTAGGGGGGGGGATAGAATATGCTCGGGAGTAAAGTGGGAGGGGGGTTTCTTTAAACGACTATACCCCTGAGATAACAAAAAAACTTTTTTATATTATTATTCTGCTTTCCATCGGAACACAAAAAGCCTCCAGGTCATTCAAATACGTGTGTACTACGACTAAACCAAGGAAGGAAAAAAAGAAGGTAACTTGTGCTTTTTCGTGACCAGAAGAACAATGGATTTTTTGGGAGGCCCCTCCAAATTCAGTTAATTCCGATTGAATACACTTTTCTCCCTACAGCGTCTTTGCTCTTCATTAAGATTCTTCACTAAGCTTATCCCTTTAGAACCATTCTTTAGGAATTTTTCTTCCCGTAGCTAAAGGGGATGATCTCCTAGGTCTTCCTTCCACTTTTTCTATAAGAAAGCAACGATAATCGATATTTATTTCGACTAAGGGGTACAAGAATGAAATATTTTATTGCAGTCCAAGATGGGATATTTTCAAGTGTAAAGAAAGAAGAGTGGATACAGAGTTGTCACTGATTTGAAAATGGAATAACGGGACGGTGACAGTTTCGGAAATGAACATTCATCTTGTGAGTTATGGTGATGATTTTGTTTATGATGCACTTAAATTGGAGGATGTTTTTGTTGTTTGTCTTTAATTCAACAACTTTCAAAACAAAAATTATTCTACGTATTACTGAATATATTCTTTCCTCTTCAAGACTACAGTATATTAGTTACATGTCAAACATCATCAAGTTCATTGATACTCTGTTATCTTTAATCAATATGATATAAAGCATCTTAATGATGTTTTATACCATACGGCAATCATTCCGCCTTGCAATAGCTACCACTTTTATAGAATATATTCCTATATATTTTCACCATTCAACACGTAAGTCATTATTCGTGAAGGTTACAGTGTTTCTTTCTGTGTTCCTGAAAGTAAAATTTCATGAGCAATATGATCTGGCAGTGAACTAATGACTTTTGAAAAAAAAACTCATATTTTTCCTACAAAAAACCTCACAAATAACATCTGCTAGCAATACCTATTTCCCAAATAAAAGTATCGGCCGTATGTCCACCCTGTCTTATGTATGTGAGTAGTGAAAAAGTAGAGGAATAGAAGGACTTTGGAGAGGAGAAGAATGAAAAATGTTAAAGGTATGACGCAATAGACGTTTCACTTGGAGAAAAGTCAACCATAGAATAATTTATGAATGCAGAATGGAATAATCAACACAAGAAGAATTCAATGCGTCCCATTTAATCCTTACGATAGACTTTTTGGGATGAATTGGAAGTCGATAGATTTGAATCGACTTTACAGAATTATTCGAAGAGCTTTACTTTTTTCCAATGTACTGAAAAGTGGCAGTCTGGTAGTGTTCAAATGACGATTTGGCTACGATTAAACTGGAGATGTTAATTTTTTTTATTCTGATTAGTTGGAACGTTAGGATAAAATTAATTCACAGATTATTTTTCTTCAGCACTAGAAAGTTTTCATGGGAAATGAGTTAAGTGAAAAAAAATCTCATATCGTTGTTTCAGAACAACAAAAAATTTCACAGGTCTATCATAATAAGCAGGTGCCTGTATATTTTGTAGACTTGTGTAATACAAAAATATGTGAAATTTTTAAATCATAGCGTAATCTTCTTTACTATGCTACTTCTACGTGTACTAGAATTAGCATACTGAAGAAGATAACGATGTCATTTAAAATTTTGATGTTAAGTTAATGTAGATTAGATTAATTTTCTGCTGTAAATAATGTTACAAAGCGGCATCTGAACAGCTAGTTCATGTTTAGGGATTCTTTGATCTGAATGTTAACATTACTGGTAAGCAAAGATTTTTATCTAAAAAGTCTAAGTAATAAAAGTATAACTCCATAATATCATATACCATTTCAACAAACCAGAGTGAAAATATCCACTTCCATCATGTAAACCAAGAGCAAATCAATTTTAACACCCTGCAGTAACTCCTCTGTAAATCCTACTATCAATGACAAAAACCGCAAGAGGAAACTGAAAATCCAACAGACGGTTTTGCACTCTTTCGATCCTAAATACTCATCAAACCAGAGGAGTACACTCATTTGAAAAATCAAGAGAATCGAATAATTTTATTTACACAATTTCTTAATTCAGAAGCAGAAGAATATTAGTGTATCAGTCCAAAAACAATAGCGAATGGTCAACTCAGTGACTGTTTACCTTCTCTAATTCAAGTAAAGCAGCTTTATCGAGGGATAGAAGTTTGCAGTACATTTGAAGTAATAGGATTTGAGAGGAATAGGGGGGGGGGAGTTGTGGACAGACAGAGAGATGATGTTGTAATAGTCTGTATGGGAAGGTATATACTGACGATGTACTAGTGGGCAGTTTCAAATGTTGAAATTTTCTTATGAGTAATGGGTCAGCTAAAGTAAGCGTCATATTGTGTGAACTGCTTGGTTAATGATTTGTGCATGTGATTACTTTTTATAAGACATTTATTTTAATGATATCTTATAATCTTACTTCAGCAGGAACTGTGGTTAAAATCAATAATATCTTTTGGTTCAACCTTCGTCTTCATGTATGTGAGTCCATGTAGTTAAAATTAGGTTTAATTAAGATGTATTTCTCTAAATGCAGACTAAATATTTTTTTTCTTAGTTATATATTTCTCAAGCGTATAGTAGTTTTTTTTCGTAGACTGTAAAACGAATATGAAAAGTTTGAAAATGTATATGGCTTGCTTGTACGGTAGTTTGGTTGATATTGAGAAAACTGTGATGCCTTTATACTACTCTTTTTCTGAGTCGTTACCTTTTGAGGAAACCATATCGTCAAATTTTGATATGGAAACAGCAACACAAGGTTCATATAAAATACGGTAATTTGTATAACGGTGGTGTACTTACAACCCACCAGTAATTTACGACCAATAACAGTTCTCTCAATTGCGAGTTATCTTTACAGGCACAGCAGATATATACAAAAAATATGATTCCCTAGAGATCTAACCATTCTCGAAACGAAGATTTAAAAAAAATGAAAAACACAAAGCAACAAAATATTTTTACAACAATTAAAAAAAACTTTCTTATAAACACTAATAAATTCCACACGCACATTATATAATTAAAAGCAATGAAAGATTAAAAATAATTAAAGCAAAGTGACAATTGTAAACTAAAAAAAATGTACTCATCATTGTCATTTGTGCTTTATATATGCAGGAAGATCTCATTGTGTGGAATAGTACTGAGTGTGTATGTGTGTCTAATTCGTGGTTTAGACGACAGGATTGTGGGGAAGTGATGCTTGGGAGTGGTAGGAGAGGGAGAGAGGGAGGAAAGCTTTTATTGTGCACCACACTGTCAAGTGGGAAAATAAGCAGTTGCTTGCTATCGTATGTGTTTGCTTTTATGTGGAGTTTTATAGCGACTTGATGGAATAATGTCTTGTTTATAATATTAATGTTTTTGCGGGTTTTTTTAGGGTGTGAGGAGAAATTTGTGGGTATAAGTAGACGTTATGGTGGTTGTCGCTTGTGAGAATGTGTCTTTAAATTTTATTAAGAAATATAGTTTTTTTGTTTCGTCGTAAAGTAAATAGTCGTTTATTTCCAAAGTAATCATCTAATACTACGTTTACACGAAAGCAGTAAATCAGCATTTCCGATTTCAGAGCACTATAAACTTAATTTTAGTACTGCAACATCATCGATCGTTGAAGATCAAAATAGATTTCCAACTGTGTGTGGAACAACATGGCACTTTTCTTGAAGTATTTATGATAATTGAAACATTTTAACTCATTAACTTAAAATAAGCATTCGTAAAATGTTTATAGATTTCTTATCATATAATACTGAATGCAATGACTGGTTTTTTCGGAGTGCTAAACTTCATACTTACAATTCAAAGATCTTTAAAGTAAGTAACAAATAATAATATAACTTTGTGGATGATTTTCCAATCAAACAAATATTACTAATCAGCATCAAATAATTATGCAAATACAGAGTATCTATTCAGTTGTATTTGGGTCATGCGATACTCATTATAATATAATTTAACAATCAATTTTTTTATCATTGTCAACAACTAATTTTTTCAAATCATCTCATAATCACATATATTGTGTTTCTCGATCTTCAAATATTTTGATGTTTACTTATAACCTCGACTCCTTTAATATTTTCTCTGGGTAATAAATCTACAGGGTTACGTATATTGCTGAACTTTCTGTGGTCCATACAAATTATCGCGTTTTTTTTGCGAACCATTTTTCCAGTTTTTAACTCTATTTCTTGTAAGATTTATTATTTCTCTTAGAGGAAATCATTTCTGTCATCGAGAATAATGATTTGTTGCGAAGGTATTATGGGTTCATAAATTACGGCTTGGAAGGTACAAAAAAGCATAGACTGTACTAGTATAGCTGTACAAGAATTCTATAATTGAAATTGTTATAACCGCGAATTGGTAACCTTTAGAAAAAGATGAAAGGATGTAATATGTATCAATTCTGTTCTCGAATTTATTCGCTTGCAGAAATAAGTATGGAAGTTCTTTCAAATTTCTGAAACATGTTCTGGAGATTCATATATACAATCATTTTCAGTTATACGACACAGTCACTTCTAAAGTAACAATTTATTTTTAATTTACCAATAATTATTGTTATTTATTTTAACTAAGGCGTTTGCTACTCTGATATTCACTTATTAAACGGGAAAAAATAACATAGAGAAAACTACTTGAGGCTAAAAATAGATATTAAATAAGAGAAATTACCAGTAATAAAAGCACACTTAACCTGGTAATACCACTATTTTCCTTAAAACAGCAACCAACTTCCCATCAGAGACATAGTTGTTTTTGCGATACTCTCAAACAATGTTTAAATCTTTTTTTAGTTTCATAGGTGTTTTGGCTTAGCCTTTCACGCCGCAGCAAAATTTACAATGAACTATAAATTTAAATCTGCCAATAACCTTCAAATACACCGATCACTATTAACTCTAAATCATTTAAATTTACACTCACACGTAATTTCCCCCTTTACTATTACTATACAACATGTATATATTGTGTGTACTACTATTAGCATTCCTTCTTCTATTTCATTATGTATGGACGCTCTGTTGAGAGTTTCATGAAAAATAAAAAAGTCACTGTTGTCGCAGTCTGTTTGAGTTGATTTTTTTTATTGTAGACAAAAAGCAGAGTGTTTTCGCATGCTATGTTTGCTTTATACATGATACGCTATGTTTCTGTTTGGAAGTGTTTAATTTTACACGCTTCGTTGTTGATCGATTGTTAGACTTGGAAAGAGTGTGGTTTTTCTCACACTGTATAATAATGAGATGGTCATTAAATACTTTCTTTGTTGACGTGATTTTTATTTTATTTGTAAAAATTGTTTGTTGGTTCACTTGGTTGGAAGAATGAGTATTTTATTTTTCATCATTATTACTATTATTTGCAAATATATACTTTCTTAATATGAGCTTACAATGTTTACTTAATTTTAAATAGTACAGTACATAATAATAAATTTAATGAGCTGATGAAAATAAACGGTTGTTTTATGGTTCTGCGAGTCATGGAATATTTCAAACATACTTACTAATTGGTATAACTAATATACATTCTTAATCTTATCAAAATATGTTAAATGAAAAGCATCAACACAAAAAAGAAATAAAACATTTTGTATAAGCAAGTAACAATATATTTTACTGTCTTAAAAAGCAAAATTCCATATATACATCATGCTGCATTCTATGTGTACTTTATTGCGTTTAATACAAAAATATTTACTTCCAGAAAATATATAGTTTACATTATAAGAAAAAATTCTAGAACAAAAAGAATTGAAGGTCTATATAATTTAAGAATTCCTCATGTGAAATCATTCTGTTGGAGAAGAAAATCTCGTTTTATGACTTGTGTAAGAGAAAAGACCTTTTTTGAGGCGTACAGTAATTCCTCTTTTTGGTGTATAAAGTGGGAAGAAATGGAAGAAGAGGGAAAAAAAAACTTAAGAAAGAAAGAAGAAATCAGTTTCTTGGCCGTCAACATTACCCATTGGTGGAACAAATGTCCTTATTCCGTGAACTTTTATTGACAGCCTTCCTTTTCTAGTCAAAGTCCGTCTGGCATAAAGTCAAAGACTTTGATTAGCTACCAGATTACGTACATATAAAACTTGAGGTAAAGAGGAAAAAACTTCGAACATGATTAATTTTGGCGATTGTAAGTAGAACACAGTTGCAGGAATAGGAAGGGGATCCTTTTTCTAGAGGAGAAAGGTTTTTTCGTTGGTATGCTATATACAAAAATCTTGCATTAATAATAAATTAACGTCATCAATTTTTTTTCGTTTAACGCAGATTTTCTACCGCCATGTATAAAATTCCTTTACAAACTTGTATTTTTGTTTCCTAAAAAAGAAAAAATACAAAGTTGCAAATGACAAAATGTATTAGAATGGCAATCTCTATCTGGATATTTATTACCACTGTATCCATACTTTTAGTAGGATTTTTTCTACTTGGTTCGTTGTTTGACATAAATGTATTACAGACTTCGCTTTTTCTGTAATTTTCACATAATTATATTGCTTCTTTGTGGATTTGAAAGTGTATAAAACTGAACAATTTTGGAATTTAGATACGCATATATATATCAGACAAAAGTGAAAAATTCCCAGGTGTGGTTGTAATACACTTGTTGTAATAACGTAATTGACTTATTTTATTATAATTACCCGAGAATGTATCTAAAATATTGAATACCTTAGCATCAGCAATATTGAATGAAAACTTTAAACCACAGTATTTCCATTTATTGGCCACATTTTATTGAATTTGTCGTCAACACTGTTATTTAAGTTGAGTGAGTAGAACCTACGTACTATTTCAATTCTCCCAAATTTTCTTCCCGAGAGAACCGTTATTACTTTTCCTCATATATACGGTACTTGATGATGAAAAAAGAAAGATAGATAGAAACACATGATTTGATTGAATGAGGAACAAATGCTAGTCTCACTTTCTTTCATTCCTTTTTTTTTTTGCCCCCTTTTCTTCCAATTTCTATTTTTATACCAATCTTCTTTCTTAAGAAGGAAAGGAAATTAGGTTTTTGGAAAATTATGTCGTGCTACAATTGATAGGTGTGATAGAGATTAATACTTTTTCTTGTAGAAGATTGAAGCTTTCTCTAAATCCTTAATGCGCTTATTGATTCTCGAGATGCGGCTATTGTGCGCTATAAAGATTAAAAGTATATTTTTTCTTTTCTTCTCTTGATACGTCGTGGGTATCATAATCTCTTCTAGTCACGATATACTTGTGAGTTAGAAGTTGGAAACATTTACTGAAAGTACTATACGAAAGGTTGCCCTTGTTAAACTACTTAGATTATTTCTTTGCATGTGATAATAGCCATTTTTTGTCGTTGATATAAACGATATAAGAGCTGGTTAGTGGAAGTGTGCGTATATATAATATACGAAATGTTTAATGCGGTTGTTTTATGTGGTAGTGAATAGAATTTATTTTATTGTTTGAATGCTTTGCTTTGAAGTATGCATGGTATATAGTTTTGAGGTTCTAAAATGTCATTTTAAACATTCTTGCTTATGAACGTAAATTGTTCTCTGAGTGTATAATTTTATAATAAGTAATTTTTAAGGCTAAAAATAAAGTGCCGGTGTGCTCTCTATTTTTTACTCATTATTTCAGATACTCTAATAACCTTATCGTATAGAATATACTACAGATGATTTGACACACAGACGGGAAATTCCCCATTAGAGTATATTGTCAAAATCCCAACGACTTGCAGATGTACTTTTATAAGAAAACATGTCATCTCCAGAAAGAGAAAATTGCACACTCTACACGAGCATCATTTGTGATCTAATTGCGTGTACTCTCCATTATTCCTAGTCAGTATCCATTTCTTAAATATCCATTATTACGATGACAGCAGAAGAGCATATAGTCAACTCTATTCACAACCAGAACCCAACGAAACAAAAAAACACCATTCTTTGTGTATACCTTGGAGCATTTATACAGTAACAACGTACAAGTCCATTTTTCCTGTAGCAGTAGCAAAACACGAGCTTCATCCAGCAGTACATCTAGCTAGCTTTTCCTGGTCTCTCCTTGACTGAAAGTTGTTGCGTAGTTATGAGTTCGGAAATGAAACTTCCGGAGTTCCTCAGCATAGCGAAATTACTGTGCTGACGTCGCATCTTCCGTGTCAAAGTAGTAGAAGGAAGGTGCAGATGGGCATTATCCCTCTGAGGGCATTTTTCACCTTGTCCACAGAGGGTTCTTTGCTCATTATTGGTTCCACATTTCTTGTCTACTTTTTCCATTCCGGTTTCCAGGGAGGTTTTTACGTTCAATAAATTTGGAGTTAGGTGATTTTTCTTCAATTGGGTAAATGTAAGGGTCATGTAACATTCGTGGGTATGGTGCAGTCGTGAATCACTGTATGTACTAACGGTCTTTCACGAGTCTAAATGTTTGGATGAGTGCAAGCTGGACTTTGTTTTATAACATATTTATGATTGTGAGTCAAACGTAAATAAAGTTATTTGTGAAACTAGTGGTGTTTAGGGATGATTGTTAATTCATTCATTTATAAAATAACTATTTTGAATTAGTTAAACCTGAATTGACAAAACATAGATTATCAATCGGAAGTTATGACATATTTATGAGTGTATTATAATATGAGAATAAATTGTTTTGAAAAAACTGCTGGTGTAATCTCGCTATGACAGACAGCAGTAGTAATTTAATAAGTTATCTAAAAATATGGATGAAATTTTCATTATTATATTACTATTAGTTGGTCTGCTAATGCAGGTATGCCAAAAACTATTCTTTAAACATGAAGTTTTGGAGCAATTCATTATTAAACATTATTGTATAATATTATTATGAGGTACATAATATATAAATAAATCATTATATAACTCTGTCGTACTGTAATTGTAACAATTTGCTTATGTTATATAATACAAGGGAAATATAATTATGCCATCGTTCTTATTTACAGAAAAAATAAGTAAAAGAGCTCAAACTTTCGTTCTAATGCGTTTTGATAATTACTTTTTCATAGAAACTCTTTTAGTGACGATGTATTTTATTATTATTAAATATGTGTGTACATTGAAACCACTTCTGTTCCAGGGAAAATAATAACTTTAATTGTGTACTTTGAAATAAAAAGTTTCAACTCATTGTAGTAGGAATTCCTTTTCCTTCTAATGCCTTTTTGTAATATATTCATAAGCTTCTTATAAATATTGTGGCTACAATTCTTCTGAAATAAACATACCTTTTGAATTAAATATAAAAGCCTTGCCATTAAAAGTGCATCATTACTGTGCTTTTCTTTTTCTGTTTCATACATTACGACGTGTTTTCATTATAGTTGTTGTTCTTTTATTCAAAACGGAAAGAAAATTGTTCCTGTAATGCTCTTTTGTTGTTTTAACGTAATTAAATAAACTATTTTTCATACTGTATATATGGAATAGGGCGGTGTGAAAAGAACTTTATTTACTGTCTTAATTACCGTAGAGTGTATGAATACTTAATATTGTGGTTGAGTTTGCAACATTTATTTTTTGCAAAATTGAATTATCTAAGGTAACAAAACATGTTGATAAACTGCTACATTAGTTTATATATACGTTTGTTATTTGAAATAGTTATAATAAAAGTTTCATAGCAGAACTTGCTAACCTTACAATCATTCACAATATCTTAAAGGGTTACTTGCAGATAATGAATTTCCGGTTTTCTGTGATTTTTTACCCAACGGATCAAGAGATATTTCGGTTTATATAGTAGAAAGATTTTTCACAAGGTAACACAAATCGACCTGATAATTTCGCTGCCTTCCGAAAATATGCAAATTATTCGCTGAAAAACATATATCAGAACACATATCTATTAAGTAGTAGCAAAACCGACTTAAAAATAATGTATATTAATTATTTTATTCATATATCAGCAGTTGTCTTGTTTTGGGCCATGCTTACTCCGCTACCTTACAGCTTATTTTCTTGCATTTTCTAAGGTGAATATCTACACAACCAATGATTTTTGGGAGGTAAGAAAAATAATACCGGTTCATTATATCAAGAAGACTAATATTATATTATAATATCAGAAAAGTCAATTTAGCTGAAAGTAACCCTTCAAAGTTCTTATAATATACATTGTATACGTAACAGAAGAAAATTATAGAAAATTTACATTAGTAAAATATATATGACCACTCATATTATTATGTGATTTAGTATTCTTGGAATATTTAAGTGAGTACTGTAAATAGAATCCTATATAAAAAAAAACGAAAATATTTCAAAATTATTTACATGCTGGTCAAAAATTAAAAGTATCACTCACCGTCATTCCGATTTGAAAAAGTATGTGTACTGTTATGGGATATTTTTAACACATTGAATAATGTATAAAGATTCAAATTATCGTATTTCAAAATCAGATATAACTTAGAATTATTATTTTACATTTATGTTTCTTTTAATTATAATTTTTACCAATACTATAATTACATGAATAGAAAACAGTTCACTGACAAGATTTTAAAACAACTTTTGTGCAAGCTAAGTACCTAACATTGTCGTAACTTAAAGTATGTACTGTATACACTTTAATATGAGCATCTAAATCATTTTATGAACTAATTAGCAGAAACTTTTAAATACTTTTTTCTCATTTTCTTTATATATCTTTATCGCAATCTGCAATTCTGTTACGGAAAGTGATAAATAATATTCTGAATAATTGGATTGCTCTTATAAAGTAAAGTAAAAACCGTTATATTCTCAGAAATTAAATATGATTTCTTTTTTTGATAAAGCAATTGTATTTGAAAACTTTTCTAGCATGTTAGTCGGAGAACGAAAGAAATTCCATTTTTTCGTCGTCATTTTTCTTTTTTTCCCCTTCCCTTTTTAATTTAAGGAAACAAGATTGCCTTGTGGGACTTGAGGTAGATGGTACTTAATCCGATTATTTGAAAGTTCTGGAATATTTTAATTTTAAACATTTCTTTTTGAGTTTGCCACATTTGCAGCCCTTGGGCTAAAAAACTGCTACGCTAATGTAAATGAAAATTTGTATATTGCCATGAGACTATTATATTTTTTGAATGCGAGCGAATTATATACGTTGTCTACAAAATCTTACAATCTCGTTACGATAGGTTAGGTTGTTAGTTTTTTTTCTTTATTTAAAGCTTATTTAGCTTATATGTACGTATAATTCTCCACAGTTTCAACTATTTATTTATAGTCACCCCTAAAACTATAGCTTAGATATGTATGGTTCGTTAGGACCTTGGTACAATCTTTCAGTATTCAGTCATCAGTCTTCGAACAGAATTCAAGTTAGATTTATGTAAACCGGTGTTCATTAGTAGTTTATCTCTTGTATACTGTACGTCATCAAAAATAATATGATGAAGATATTGACATTTTCTACTAATTTACTGTACACCAAACATTGTTTAAGTGACAACCTCACCAACCTAATTGTATATACTGTATAACAGGACGATATTAAACTTAGTACTCGACATAAAGCTGACAGCGAATACAGAAATTAAGGTATTTTACATTTACTGTATTTTCCCACATGCTTGTAAGGCGATTTCCTCTCTTGTTATTTCATAGCTATACCAATATTGATGCGACATTTGCGTGTAACCTTATTATTCTGAAAGAGTATTACAATAAGCGCTTTTTCGATAATTAGGTAATTGAATAATCTTTTAAAGCAATATAGGTACGGTTGAATGCATTTCATTACAGGTGTACTATACCTTTTTATATTGCTTCGACACATCAACGCGGTTATACCAGAGTTATACTGTGGTTTAAAGCTTTCAGTAGATTTTCCCGTTATTATTATTTTTATTATTATACTACATTTTTTAACACATATTTCTGTTTCTTTTATTTTTTATTCTTTCTGGAATATACTTACAACGGACTGCAAACAGCTTATGTTGTACTGCATACACTAAAAAAAAACAGATATTTAAACAGTTTTTTTTCTTAGAAAATATGTAGAACATAATTGTTTCAAATCACGAAAATACGGAGTATTGTATTATTTTTGAACACAAAATATATTGTTTGAAAACGGCATCCATCGCGGAAGTTTACCCTTATTCTGAAGCGAATATGATAGCGAACTGTAACAGTCATTAATAAAAGCTGTGCTTGGCTATAAAATACCACTTTGGAAGCAACAGTGAAAGTAAAGAAGGAATTGACGGAAGATGATGTTGAGGAGATGGAATAAATAGCGATGAAAGAGGGGGAGGGGGGGAGAGAAGGAAATTATTCTGGAAGATGTGCTTCACCGATGCTCACGATCTTCTAATATCATTCTCTGGGGAATTTGTTGCTGAGTTTCATATTACACGCTGATTGGCACTTGAAGATCAACTTTCTACATTTACTTTGGTTATTACGAGAGACTTCAGTGTTAATGTCTAATAATGTGAAAAATTTACAGCACATGTGGAAAGTTCGTGTTTTCTTCAGGTTCTCATTTAGTTGTTATTATGTTATCTGATGTTAGTAATGTTAATGATGTTAGTAATCTTTCGTTTACAGTATTAAAGAAATATGTTTTTTGCTGAGATGTCAATTTCTTTCGAAATTTCTACAGTCTTTATATAACTTCAGATGGATTTGAGGAAAGGTGGGGATAAAAAAAACTCTGATTTCTTTATATTAATTACAACGTATGCTTCATACTTGTATGCTCCAAGCACGCTTACATAATTTGCAAAGTTGTTGTCCTGAAAAGTCGTATTCAACTGTTCTATTTTTATCTACTACAAAAATAGAAAGTTTCCCTTTTTTACGCCATTTTGCAAGGAAACCAACATATTGACATTGCATTGATTTGTTCTATAACTTCATCCATGAAATGATGTTGGAATGGTATTTGAAGATTGACCTTCAGAGACAGAACGTTCGAATGAATCCTGATCCTTCTACTGTCTGTAATTGATGCAAATAGATTTTACTAAATTAGAATGTCCTTCTATCTAATGAGGTAATAACGTGGACTTGTTGGATCGATTTTCATTTTCTCTTTGGTCTACTGCTTTACGTTGTAGCCTTGATAAGCTCAGTTCAACAATTGCCTTTGAGTAATCTCTGTTTAGGAAAATGGAAGAGTCAGTAGTTCGAAATCTTCGAATAGTGAACATCCAAACCTATATCGACAAATTTTAATAAATTTATTATGATGGAAAGGGGTGTCAAATTACGGCGTTATCAATAACCTTGTTAATATTCTTTTTCATGAGACAACAATTCAATTTAATAAAATAAACTATAAACGCCAGAAGTTGTCTAAACTTGCGTACTTTGTTATTACCTCTCTAATAAAATTTTTTATTTCTGTATAAACAAAAAAACATTATATATTAAAAATGATCTTACACATCAACTAAATACTGTTCGTGAGACTACTTCCTCGTCTTCTTTTACTCCCGTAAAGCGTGGGTTCCCATTCTATACTCTCAAAGTACAGTAGTAAGAATGAACCTTAAGTGTTTGTTAACGAAGACTTATTACCTTACGACACCAATTTGCATTATTAACGAACCCTAAGAAAAGAGCAAGGTGGTACTCAAAAGACGACGATAATCTCCTTTTTTCTCCTTTTCTTTCTTTTTCGTGTCCGATTGTATATTTTAGCAACGCCCAAATTCATATGTGTTTGATTTATTACAAATTATCTCTTCAGTATTAGCAAATCAAAGACCTTTTAGCTTTTAAGGAGAATTATAGCTTTCAGGAAAGACGTAATAGTCCAATAATTCTATTGCTTTTCTTGGCGTCTTAGAGCTTCCTAAAATGCACTAAATAAATCACTCCTCCTTTTCAGCAATGCTAAAAGATTAACGACTGGAATGAATTACGATTTTATACTGCTTTAAATACTTTTAATAAAGAATATTTATTGCTTGTCTTTAAGATGTCGTTTCGCAATAGTAAGTTTCTAATTGGATGATTTATCAAGGGGTGTATTGCTTCGATATATTCGATACATTTTGAACCGTTTATGGATTATATATCAGACTACTGAAGGAGAATCTTTTAAGGTATTCACATGCAAAAAACATAATATATAAGCATAACATATTTTAATTTAAACATTCTCAATATGAATAAATGTGTCGGATTATTTTCGAATTAACTGTTTCGAAAATGTTAATCAAGTTCCGTACATTCTTTTAATTCTTAACAAAATAAACTACCCAGATTCTTTTCTTTATGAATGTACTAATCTTCTTCGACAATGCACTTACACTTAGCTGTCATAATTATACAAAAAGGACTTGATTTTCAGTCCATAAATGAACAGATAACAACATCACAAATTCACAACATAGCACTGTTAGTTTAAGTATACTTTATTTTCGTAGGATAATATAAACCTGCATCCGATAATTTATCACCTCTTTTAACCCACTTGAAATTGTAACTGAATCACCCACATTATATTATATTGTGTTAGTATAAAGCTGAGTGAATGAGCTCTTTCGTAAAGTTCCACCCTCACTTTGAAAGGCAAAGCACATTCTCCTTCTTGAGTTTTCCTAACTTGTAGATGCGTTCCATTAAGTCGCTCCCGGCTGACTTTCTCTGATTGCTTCACAACCCTCAACTTTTCAACCCTTCTTCTATCACCTTACACAAAGGGAAAGATTTTTTTTCTTGAGTCCCAAACTGGAGGGATTTTTAAGACAAATACTTTGCAAGAAGTTCCTTCAATTAGTATTGTTTACTACTACCTTTTATTTTCTTACTTCGCTTTTTTATCTCTCTCTTTCAAAAATAAATTTAAATGAACTTGGACTTTCTTAGTAGGTTTATTAAAATCGATGTTTTAATGACGGTTCGTTTGGCTAGATTATTATGCTGCAGAAGACCGCAATTTCGAAGAATAAATAAAAAATAGGAAATAGTGGGAACTGGGAACATACTACCTATTTTTAGCCTTAATTTTCCAAAGGAAATTTAAAATTAACTTCTATTTACTTATAAAACATATTTTTTAAACATTTCCTCAATCGTAGTTTGAATATGTCTTCACGTGGTGAATCTGTGACAGTCGTAATCTTTCGAGTGAAGAAGAAATTGACATATAAAGACAAGTTCTTTCCATGCATTCATCATTGAAATATGAATACATATTTTGACTAGAAAATACATATTATTTGTTAGTTCTTTCTATTTCCGTGAAATGATTGCATCATGGTGTTCTCTAAAGATCAATTTTCCTGTCTAGACCTTCATGATTGAATTGAAGTTGAAGTATTTGAAGTGAACCAAATTTGAATGACAGAGACATGGGTTCTGCTTCTAATGTACATATTTTGGTATATTGACTTCTAAATATATATCTATATATTTCGGTATTGAAATTCCAAAAAAGTTGACTTTCCGCTTTTTGTGAATGGCTTTTGATCATCAAAGGAAAAGTTGCTATTTTTTGTATTCTGAATGCCTTCTTTTTTCCATCATTTGTGCTAGTATATATTCCTGTTGGAAGGATAGTATTGAAAGAATAGTTTGTAGATGCAGAAAATATGGCAGCAATTTTCAAAGGTGACCCTACTTTGGCATCCGGAGGAGGGGGAGAGGAACAAGAGAGAGGAGATTTTTCGACATTTTATTGAAAATGTTAGGTTGGTTTGGTTTTGCCTTCAAGCATGTTATGGATTTCTTTCGAATAAATGTTCATTTTTCGGCATATTTTTCTCTTTTATTGATTTTAACTTGAGTGTCGCTAATTGACAACTGCTCATGTTTCGTTGCGCTGATAACGTTTCAATATCTCTAACAGTTGGGTGATATGTTGGTTATACATTTATTTGGATGCAGTCGTCACATTGAAATTAGTTACATGATTGTGAAAGAAACTAAATTTGACAGATATCGAAACAACATTCATTCGTCGGACTCATGATCTACAGTTATATATGTCACGAAAATACCACGGAAGTTCCAGTTATACTAAAACATCCAAATAATACCTAACATCTCCAATGTCTATATTTCACACAACTGTGAAACGAATACTTTTTGAGATATGAAATAATTGCAATTACTTTCGGCACACCCCTCGTATATAAAACAACACTGTTTCGTTAATCCATTATTCAAATTATTTAAATGATCCGTACCAAACCTTTTTGTAATTTCAATCTAATGCGCTAAGACATTGTTTTTTTCTTTTCCGATAAAAAGGATATATGTTTCTTTTCTTTTTCTTTGTCAAAAGCAAGAAAAAAGTATAAAAGGGAAATTCAGCTCCGTTCGCGTATATAACTTTTAGCCATTTCGGGCAGCAGCCAAGCCATATCATAATGCTCGCCGTTTATCACACCGACACCTTCCTACACATATACAAGAAGAAAATCAGTCTTTTTGGGAGAAAAAAAGAAAAAAGAAAAACGACAGGGCTTTCGGTTGCAACTGCCAGGTATGTGGAATATCGGTTTGTAAAAAGGAGACGCCTTCTTTGTATGTTGCTTGCCTCTCTTTTTTATTCTTTTGCAGAAAAAAAGAAGAATGGCAAACTCTGTTGCATTGCCAATGGAAATGTCTTTTTTTAACCTCTGCCAAATGTAAAGAAAAAGAAAACGAAGTAGCGATCAGTGAAACGGGTGCTATTTATCAGCACCAAACAGAAGAAAAACGTTCAATTATATTTTATTCTACGTGCTCTCCTTGGATATAAATGGAATTTATTCCGTATACAAATACCGCTTTTTGGAAAAGATTCAGGTTGAAATGTGAGAAAGGTGAAAGTTGGATTATTTTTGGGATGTTCTCAGAGGTCAAATTCAATTTTTTGTTATTGAAAAAAAAAAAAAAAAAAAAAAAGTTATACTCATAATATTTTAAGTATAATGTCAAATTGAATATCGATGTTTTTCTACAACGTGATCGAGAATATCATTCGAGCATGTTTTATTAGACTTATTTGAGACTATAATTTATTTTAGTTTGTGTAATTTGATGTTCAAGTAAGAGTGTAAGACAATAGTACAAAACTTCTTCGGTACCTGAATTTTTCAATTTTAAAACATTTTCCAGTAGTAGAGGCGTATAGTGCAGTATTATGGATTATGGTGCATTCAATTTCGCTGAGCTTTAAAATATATTTTTTTTCGTACGAATAAAAATACCCAAGAGTTTTCTTACAGGAATTATAATAATATAATACAAAGTTACTTACGATTTTACACTGTACTCGTATATATGAAATGTAATGCGTTATTTCATTAACTCTTTTCTATACTTTACGAAATTGCAATCTGTATTTTAATTATCATAAAGCTGGCTTACTGGAAAGTGCTTAATTCACTTTCATAGTACGTTACAGTAAAATGATAGAAAAATTATGTTGAAAATAACTTCGCAGTTTTGCTACTAATAATTAATTAAAAAAAATCTGAAAATTGTTAGCAAACTGTATTGTCTACTGTATGTTCCAATGAAAATTATTAGACGTTTCCGTATAATCTATATTATTAAATCATGAATTACTGAAAGCAATATGTATGTTTAAGAATGTCTTGTATCAAAGTGAAATATTAGTAAAGAAGTGGCTTGTAGGGATACATATATATAATGTGGTTTATAATGAAATTTATACTGTTTTTACTATAAAGAAAACTAATTTCAGAAGACATATGTTTATCACTTTATGGTTTTGTTCTATCTACATCTTATGTAGCATTGATCAATGTTCTTTAACCCTGTTTTTCAGCTTTTCGCTAAAATCTTGTTTCATTAGTTTGCACATACAATCCGGATAAAAGTTTTATGTTCAGTAAAATAACAACAATAGCGCATTTTGTTGCAATGTAATCTTGTAGCAAGAGTAGAATTTTGACCCCTTAGTGAAATAATAATTAAATATATATATATATTAAATATGTTTCATGTACTTCCATTTCTTAATCTCTCTTTAATACCGTAGATCTGACTCAATAGAAAGAATTTCAATATGCCCCTAAGAAAAGAAGGAAGAAAACGCACAAGAAATAATAATAAAAAAGAATCAATAAAAGTCAAACGATTCAAGTACATCTTTGATGCTGATGAATATCGAACAGTTTTGAATAGAACAAACTGAAATTACAAATGTAATTATCTTGGAGTTTTCTTTCTACCAGCAGAAGAACAAAAGTTTCTTTTAAGGGAAAGGAAGGACGAGTTAATTAAAAAGAAGTTCCAAGTTTTAATGTGAAAACAAAAAAAAACAGTGTTTCTTTCAAAAATTACTTGTCAGAATTGGTTACCTATTCGAAAATCCTTTCCCCGAGGAAGAGAAAAAATACTGAAGATTATTTTATCTCTTGTATTCATTGGTTCATGAGATATCTGGTTTAAGCTATAATATGGAAAGAGAACTTTCACTGAGAAATTGTGTCAATGAAATTGAATAATTCACGTGTTGAAAGTTGTGAAGTTTCTTAAGATGGGGTATGGTGTGAAGTTGAAGACATTTCGTTTTGAAAATACGTATGCCCTAATTTGAAGTTTTCATTCAACTTTAATGCATCTTTAAAGATGTAATGATGCAATAAATATAATATATTTACAATTTTACAAGCGATATAGCTTAAAAAAATGGAGCATTGCTACTCTTCATTTATTTTTCACAAATTGTGGGCGACATATAATATATTCGCATTGTAGTTATGTTTAGTTCTTATCCCAATGTACAATGTCATTCTGAACTTTTGACCTATTAACCCAGTTACAAAATCCCATTGACATTATCCCTGACCCATCCTTAGCAATAACTATATAACCATAACAATAAGAAAAGAAAACAACATTACGTAACTTCCTTTACCAAATAACATTGTTTGTATAAGTCGAAACCAAACATCACCAAAATACATTGTGAACAAAAAGATCATAGAACAAAATTGTTTGTCTATATAGTGATTCAATATCTTTGATTTTTTATGTCTTAAGGCATTGTTCTCTTTTTCTTGCAGGTTTAGAAGATGTAGAAATCCCAGGGTTAGTCGGAGAAACAGTCCGGCTTCCCTGTGAAGTAAATAGGGAACGATGTGGTGATCTCCATAGTATTCGATGGTACAAAAGAAATGAAAGAGTTTTTGTCTTCAGTGAATTAGGAGAAATAGATAGGGCTGAAACCGATCTACAAGGAAGGTAAGATTTTTTTTAATTATTTATTTTATTAAGTTGAATGAAAATAAATGTTTTTTGTTAAATTTGTACCTCTTCCACATTTATGCAATATCAATATGGTAGATGAGGATGGTATGGTTTAGATACATCAGCGAGAGGTTTTTCACTTAAGTCTACATTATGTTATTATCTTAATACATACAAGTTATGTAGCAGTAATATTTTAATATTGTGAAGAGGTGTTTATTTTTAATGATTATGGCTTATTCTATTTGGCAATTTTAGAACCGAATTAGCCTCCAGAATTTTAGAAAATCCTATAAAACACAGTCTGGAAATGTCACGTCTCATTCAGAAAATCTGTTAGCTTCATGAATAGAATAAGAAGATCCTCGAGTAACAAAAAGTGAAAATTACAACCACTAACCCATTTTAATTGCGTGCGGTTCTTAAAAGTTTCAACCGAGATAGAACCATATATAATATGGGTATAATAATTCGACCATTTAGCAAACTGTTTTGAAAGCATACATTAATCTTCCATAGGGTATTACATGCAAACGCTCGAATACATGCTGCGTAATTTCTACCCCTTTTCAAATTTATTAAAGAAAGTTCTCTTCTATCTGGAGAGCGCCTGTAGAAAACAGACCCATTTCATTAATTACTTCATTACGAGCCCCTAAGACCTTTGTCTTTACCTTTTACATAAGAGGGAAACAGCCTATAACCTTTTAATAACTGTCGTTTGTGAATCTTTTGCCTAAAGAAAATGAAAGACCTAGTAAACAAATTCTTTTATATATTTTTTTACCTCCTTTTATTATTTTCTTTCTTTTCCAACTTTTCATCAATACAAGGTTGTAGAGCTAATAATAGAAAAGAGGTTTTGAAACGAACGTTTGAATAGGGTCTACAGCACCGCGGACTTTTTAAAAAGAAGAAGTAGAAAGGCAGTGATTGATGCGTTATGGGTTCTATTGTCGTTCGCGTTAGAGACAGGATGAGTTAAACCTGCCCCTCCTATTTTGCTACACTAAAAGGGTTTATTGTACCAAACAACAAATGGTCGATTCAAAGTTCGGAAGGTGAAAAAATCACACTCATATCTTTATGAAGGAAAATTGAAGATTTTTGGATATTTATTATTCACTTTAAGGTCAATAATTATTTATAAAGAAGTATAATTTGTGTGAGTAGTTCTATGTATTTACATTATTATTATTAATTATAGTAGAGTTAATTTTAACGTGTATTTTCTAGTTAGTTTCTCTTGAGCCTTAAGGTTTGAAGCTAAAATGAGCATTTTCAGTAGGTTATGGGATATGGCCTACAGTATTAAAAACGTAATTAAGTAATTAAATGAAAATATATTATTATCGTTGTTAAAAATTACTAACATATTATATTACATTTCAATACATATGAACTTCCATTGAAACCTTTATGCATACGTACATATAGAGTCACAAGACCTTTTCAGAATAATGTATTACACATTTATATTTCCTAAAAACTTATACATTCCATCTTCCATAAAACTTAAAAACCATTTCGCGAAGAAATTTTCCTGAAAGTATACAAAAGAGAAACCAATCATCTGAAATGGACATTCTTGAACTTTTCTCCCCATAGAGTCAACTCCAACAGGTCATTCAAAAAAGTGCGAACAACAAAAGTGTGTTTATCTTTTTTTCTTGAGTCTTTTGGTATGTCCTCCAATCAGTGCTTGACTTTTTTCCTCTTCATCTGACACTCAAGTGCTACTGAGATAACCTGTCAAAGTCTCTCATTTTTTTCTTTTCCCTTCAGCTCTTCGGTAGCGAAGACGCTCACAACATAGTCAAAGTTTATGAGGTCGGAATTATCTCAGCTTCTTTCTTGCATCTAGGGGCGTAGGCATTTTAGGATAGACCTTCCTCAATGTTAGTCGTGGGTGCATGCAGATTAGTTTATGGGTTGGGTGATAATTAGTATCCATACCTTCTTTCAGAGTGATTTGAAGTTTAATAGTTACATGTTGATGTTTGCGTTCAAGGGAATGTCATTTTGTTGGAAAGTTTTTTTTTAATTTGTCATCCTTACTTATTTAATTCGTATATTTATTTCTGCTAAATTGTTATGTGTACGGGAACTTCCAATCTCATATCTAAATGATAATGTTCTGTCAGCGTTAATAGCAGTGATGAAAATTATAAAAAGTGGGCACAGATAATAGTAGGCTTTTAATTAGTAAAGCTGCTTAAAACTAGTAAAATATAAAATTACCAATATTTTATGCTAATCTAGATTCCGTAAATGAATTATTGAACTGGAAACCATATTTCCAAATTCTGTTATCTTTTGGATCCTAACAAACCGTAAAGTCACTTAATGAAACACAATTCGATAATTCATTATTCCCACTTGGCTAGTATTTGCGAACCGTTATGATTCCATCAGTAATCTTCTTTCGTAGTGAGGGAAATTTTGGCACTGTTCCGTACTCCCAGAGTTTGAATGGACACTTTACATTCAAATCATTTGGCAAAGTGTGACACGACCAACAAAAAGAGAAGAGCATTTAAAATTCCACTTCATCCCTCTTACTTTCTATTTTCTTTCCAAGAAATCTAAACATTTTCTTCCCCCGAAAAAGTAAATCCTGATTCCGCACATACTTCTATCTCATTTTTTGCCATTACGCCCTGGAGGGTGCAAAAAAAGTATATGGGGGGTGAGAAGTGTCTTAAGAAAAAAAAGTAAAAACTGAAAAAGGTGGCTTCAATTTACAACCCCCTCATGGACTTTCTCATCAGCCATATGATGCTCTTGACTCCTGAGGCATGATTGTATTCCATTTTCCTTTCTATTTGCACATTTTTGTTCTTCGTGTTCGCGTAACAAAATAACAGCAAAGAAAAAATGAACTTACCTGTCTATAAAGTGGAAGATGTTTCATATAATGCAAAGGTATTCTGAAGATTAGAAAGTTTTCATGTTGACAGAATGACATAAGTTAGGTTGTTTCAGAACCGTAAGTAGTTTCAGCTACTTTTCACCCATGAGAGGAATTTGAATTACTTTATAAATATGAGATAGCAGAGGTATAAAAAAGTTGAAAGAGTTAATCAAACTTTTATCGTTTTGAGGAAAGTGGCTTAATGAATAAATTAAGGTAGTTATTGATAAAGTGTAAATGATGCTTATACAGGGGTGTTTTACCTGCGGTGAGACTCAAACTTGTGTGTATAGAGTACATAATGTTTAATGACTAGCTAGTAAACAATATATGAGAGAATTATTAAAAGCTACAAATATGAAAACTTTTAACGGAAAATTAGTTTCCTCATAAATTATTATTACTATAATGACACTACCTTTTTAAGGATACAGTAGTTTCATTTTGGACTGCTATTGTTCATTTCATATTTTTCTACTGAGAAGAACTCATTCTGTTTCATAATATGAAATTGTATGTTTTAAATGGAACATTAGTCTGATTTAGTTAAGTTGAAAGGTTTGGGGTTTTGAGTCTTAAATGTCAATTATAAATTGATTTTAGATTCAAGCTACAAGTTCATCTTATTATTTAATTATTAACGTTTTTGTATTCCTATATTATTCTTGACTTTTATCAAAATTCTTCTACTAATGTCAACTATATTAACATATAATTATTATTGTATTGGCATATATTAAAAAAAGTGACGTAAACATAAAATCAAAACTGACATGTTAAAAAAGCAACAATAATGATCGCAAATCAATTATTTTCTCAACACTACAACAATTCCACACTCGCAGCGGCTTGAATTGTAACAAATCCTTATATACTCCTTGTACTTTAATTGTGCTTCTAACCTTACTTCCTATTACTCATAACTCAATAGAAAAGTGAAGAGTGACTTTTCAACGGATTTTAATACATTAAATGCACAGACGTACTACTCGAGCTAAAAATCTTCTTTTGTAAGCCTCTTACGATCCTGGTGTTACCTGCAAAAAAGGAATAAAAAGTCTTCTCCGAGTTGATTTAATATATAAAAGTCTCTCTTATATAATGCAGCACATGCTTTCTTCTATAGTGATTTTTGAGACTGGAGTTGAGAAAAAAAAGTTTACGACACAGTACTTCTTTCATGTCTTTTTTTTTGTTATTTAGTGTTGAAAATACACGTACTGCGTGTTTTTATTGGTCAATCTTTTGGGTTGTTGTTACTCCTAGGCTTTACTTTTGCTCTCACAATTAATTAACTGGTGGCTCACCCTCTAATGTTATAGAGAAAATCTTAAATCGATTTAGTACGAAGGGGATTCAAGACATTTGGTGTTTTTGGGTGCTCGAAGTATAAAAATGTGCCTCTTATAACAGTGAGATTGGCAGTGGAATATATATTAGTATTCTAATATAGATAGAAATTATAGTGACTTAATTTGTTAAGTTGAAAGGTTTGGGGTATTTAGTCACCAAGGTTAGCTAAAGTGTAGTTACTATAGATACACACTTCAGATGATAGTTTTATACTATCATTTTCTAACATTGTAAAGC
>JAQIWE010000281.1:0-25123 GCA_034698565.1 Campodea plusiochaeta
ACATTGCTCGTCATTAAATATTTTCCTAATGATCCTACATGTTTGCATAACCACTGATTTTTGAATTTGTATTAAAATTTTGTCAGGTATACAGAGTTCTTTCATGAATTTGAATTGCTTTTGATGGACCAGGCCATTAGCTGAAACAACTATTGGTACAGTCACTACTTTGTTTAGTTTCCACATTTGTTTTATTTCGCATACCAAATTATTATTATTATTTCGGAAAATAATCCACTCTTCGCAAACTGCAATTTTCCTTTTCGTTCAAACATACAGTATTATATCTACTGAAACAACACTACCAGAATCCTCCTCTTCACTCACTCTTGTATTCTATGAAATAATAATTCAATACATAAAACCCCTTGAGAATACCTTAACATACCAAATATAATTACTTCAAATTACACAGATAGTTAACACCGAAAACTGCCACGTACTATACATAGGTCGTATAGTGCAACGTTGCATTCGCCTGGAGGCATACCACCAGCCGAACGAAGGAGTCCAATAACTTGAGAGCTCAAGAGTGTTCCTACACTCTCTGTCTCTCTCTACCTCTTACTCTCTCTCTCTCTTGTGTAGGATTCTACAGCAAATGACGAAAGTTTTTTAACTGGTATATGTTACAATTTGTGGCTAACAACTCTGAACAGGTTTATCTTGCCTAGGAAAGCAGCTAGAGGTCGAAAATTAAAACGTTGAACCAATAAATTGAAAGTGGGGTCATAATGTATCAGGAACGGAATGCAGGATCCACTTAGCCAACCTTTTATTGAATATTGTTCTATCCCAGTTCCTATTAAACCACCGCTTTCAACTTTTGGAATACTGGTCAGCAACTATTTTCCATTGTCCTGAACGAGTGATAATACCCCCTTCTCTACTATACACTAGTGGAAAATGGAAGTGAGCCGTTGTTGAGAATATTTATGTGCCTAGCAAGTAATGGGGAAATGGGGGGAATGGCGAGGGATAGCAAATGACGCAGGTCGTCATTATACAAACAAAACTGGAGCAAGTCGAAAGCACACCCATTTTAGTATTGACTTGGAGTACTATTTATGATATTGAAATTATAAGATTGAAATAGATGAAGTTTGGTGGTGAAAGGATATTTACGTTTATGTTTTCTTTATGTTCTGGACTTTGCTGTAATGTTTTTTTTTTCATCTATTTTTGTTTATTATTGTCGGTTAGGATGTGGGTATATAATTATATTGAAGTTTTCTGACTTTTCACCATGTTCCAATGATGGTTTATGAAACTCAGTTACGGTAAAGATCAGTTTTTTCATTTGCAAAAATACTGTTTCTTTTCAGTTGTGCACTGTTGTCATATCTCATTATTATTATTTAAGTTTGTTTTTAAATACCCATGCAGCATAAAAAGGATGAGTATTTTATGTTACTTTTACTCAACCCCTCCTCAGAGGAGGAGTTGCCCTTACTGCAAACAAAATAAATTCAAAATAAGCATATGTGTCATAATACAGATAATGTACAGATATTATGGCTCTACAAAAATATATCCATTATATACTCTTATCCATTATATATTATGTAAATGACTTTTAACATTCAAAAGTCATTTTACATATTGTAAACCATTAATTGAACAAAACCTCAATAACTTATACTTGATCCTGGAACGATTCCCCAACCATCGTAACAGTAGAGTCCTTTTGCAATAAATCCTATTTCCCCCCTTAAATTAATCCCACATATTAATTTGGTCATCCACAAACCAACATTCTAAATAATGATACTCTTCCCTCACACACACCACCATACCTTCAAAACGAAGAAACTAAATGTAAACATATGTCTTCTCATTATTATAGTATGAGCAAATAAGAGTAAATCAGAATGTGGAAATGTTATTTGGACTTATTTACGATGCCACCCTCCCTTTCCCACTATTGTAATAGATTTAAATGCGAAGGTGACCATATGAAGTGGAATGCTCTCTTACAGGTCCACACTTCCTAACAAGAGAGTAGAAGAGGAGGTGGTGTAGGTGGGAAGAGAATGAGAGTTAGTACCATTCTGGTAGACTAGTACTTTCAGTGGTTTTACAGTGTTGTTAAATGAGTGGATAATTATAGAAAGTTACAAAAGAGGAGTTCGAGATCAGTTATTACATTATTCGATACTTTTTAAATTATGTACAATATTCAAAAACTTCACCGTTACCAATTCTGACCTTTCTGAGAACTGATTTTCCTTGTATGAATGGACGAAACATGAAATTGGTGACTAGTTTTTAGTTAAAATTTAGAGAAAATATTCAGTAAATCACAAAATATTTTGTAAGCGACAACTCTGACTAATTCTACATAAAATGATCTTGTCGCGAAAGAATAGCATCCATTAGAAGTATCTGACATTGGAATGGAAGTTCCAGGTTCGAATCCGAAGAACGTCAACTTAGTTTTAGGCACTCTAAAGCTCCAAAAAGACTTCTGGTATCTACTCAGTTTAGGATAATGTCCACCAGCGAATGATTTTTACCATACTATCTTCAATTTTCAACCAAGATCAACAGCTATTGCGACAACTTACTGAAGTATAAATTTTAATATCCATGCATTTCTAAAGGCTTTATGACTGAAATAGTAGAAGAATGTTTACCTTTTGCCTTTATCTGAAAAGAAAATAGTTTTCATAAAACAATTGTTATGAAGATACTGAGAAGTAACCCGAAGTTGTTTAAATTAAAAAATAAGCAAATTCAAATATTCTTTGTTACTAATTTGAATAAAGACTTTTGAAATTTACAAGTTCTCTTTAAATTCATGTCATAATAAACTTAAAATTCTAAATTAAACTTTTAATTATTTAGAACATTACAATAAGGATTCAGGGTATGAGATATAGAGGTGTTACATACTGAGGAAAATCTGATACTGTTATTTCGAATTAACAGTGATTGCCTATTTTAATCAGACGATACCAATGTCCAAATTATAAGTAGTCTAAGTATACTTTTTCCTTTGCAGAACTGACTTTTCATGAAGCTAAAACTATAACTACAATCTAGTGAACTGGTCACGTTCGAAATATTAAAGTGTGAAAAAGCAAACAGTTCCAAAATAAAGCGATTCATGAGCATGTGAAATACGCATGAAAAAGTTTTCCATTCTCCATTTTATATATTCGTTTGTTAGTACTAGGATTCAAATTTCTCAATTAGCTTATTTTATACCATAAACTAGCAATGAACGTTGCATATATCATTGGTTGTCATATATTAACTGATATAATTATTCTGCATCTTCTCGTCTATGAACTGTAATGTAACATGGAATCTTGAAATTGATTATAACGTTTTCTTATTGTTTGAGGAAGATGTTGGCAGAAGTGAAAAGCGAAACTGTATTGATGAATTTACTATTCTGTTATGAAAATTCAAACTTAAAATACAGTCACGAATTTTACGGTAATATTTCTTGTGAGAAATGAGAATAAAAAATTTGATTCATTTATGATACATATCTTTTACTTTTATTTACAAATCCATGCACCATAATATATACAAAGAATTTGTCAGTTTCTGTTAAACGTTTTCATATATTGGAGAGACCAATTCTATATCAAAACAATTGATAAGTCTCGATAAATGCAATTTTCAGAAAATTTCATAAACTATTGGCATGTTGCTGTAGATTGATAACCTTAATTGTAAAAGATACAAGAGAATATAATTATTGTGCTGATACCATTGCAGACATTTATAGAAATTGTAAGATGCTGAGTTTATTTTCACCTCGATACCATTATTTATTATACGAACATGCAGCGAGTCCTGCTCTTACATAATGAGTAGTATATAGGAAAACTATAATCGGTGTTCACAAATTAAACATAGCTGAAATTCAGTTTTTCTTATACTGTACTTTTACTTATGGTAAACTGTAGCAATTCAGACAGCATTTTACCAACACATTTAACAAAAAATAGTAAGCATGGTGTAGAAATTTGACAAACTGAAAATATTTCTTTTTAGAGTTCAAAATTTCGATGTGAAACTGCTTCAAGTTTGAACTACTTTATTTAATTTTCACTCTCTCGGAAAGTAGGGAAATAACAACATTCTATATGACTTCCATGTACCATCATCTATTACGTTTTGCAAACTCTCCATTACAGTTGTGCAGAAACCCTTTACCCACTGTTTGTATATATGTGGGGTGAAAGGGGGGGAGGGAGATTAGCACAGAAGAGAGGGGGAGGAGTGAAGGGGGCGTATTGCAGGAAATAGCTTCAACGACGGGGAACAGCTTTTTTTTTCCTAAGCTGAAGCAACATTGAATTTCATGCCTTTTGAAGCGTTCGAAGGAAAGCAAGTGTGGGGCAGTCTTGAACAGGTGAAAAGTTGTTCATATATATCTTTAGTGTATATGGGTTGGATTTGATGAAATTTATCAAGTACTCTCCAACTTCTCAACTTGATGGACAGAATGAGATGGGATGGAACGTACAACTTACAAGGAGTTACTTTAGTTGCTAGAGGAAGTTACTTCAACTAACAAGATGATGTTGCTTCAATAGATTTAGAAGTGATCCGTATAATGAGTGCATGTGATATGATATTAAATGATAGAAGATTAATTCAGTTATAAATTCGATTAATTGAGTAAATAATATTAGTAGACATTTGAAAGAACTAAAAATATTTTTATTTTAATGTTCAGTAAATATTGCAGACACGGTGTGATTCCAGTTTTTAAAATCATTCATGTTTCTCACTTATTTGTATAAACAGTTTAATGTATTCAGTATGCTTTAGATAAACTGAACAAATTAATAATTAACATGAAGTCACACAGGTTCATTTAGAAGTTTTCTAAAAAAATAAAAATTGTAATAGCATAAGATACTTGGCGAGTGCATATTCCTTTAAAGTTGTTGCTATAGGAAAACTTCCATATTATTTTACTCCACCTCCTACTCTCAGTTTCCAATCAAAACTGAGAGTAGGAGGTGGAGTAATAATGCCTCAGGCAAACAAATTCAGATTTAACTTACATTAAAAGAAGGGAATACTCTAAATCAGATAACAAAAATAAGTACTATAGTCTGCATTTGCCTTTTTTCTGTGACTTGTAAAATACCACAAAACAAAATCTTCATGAATGGTAATGTTATTTCAATGTAATTTCTTTATTTTAATTTTTTTATTTCAATTTGATGTTCAATACATTTACATTTTCTCAGCTACTTTGTACAATAAAGATTTTCTGTTAGTATGTTACAACTTGAAGTATTTTATACAGTTGAACCTTGCAGTTTAATAGTTCTTTATATTTAGTAATAACATCTTCACACGTATTTTGCAGATAAAAAATTTGGATTATTTAAAATTAATCCACTTTTGAAGCATATATTATTATTGTGAGAAGGTAAGAATATTCTAATCACTAACATTTTTGCTTACCTGTAATGTTAAAACCATCGTAACAGTATGGTTATTCAAAATATTCCCAGTAGGTCTATTCTATATGATTTGATTTGGTACAATTTCACATTATTTAAGAATGATTATTATGAATGAGTGTATGCTGTATTATTAATTTTTTTATTTGAAATATTATTATATTAACCTTCAGTGCTATAATTTCCGCTTGAATTATACGTTAAGAGCAGCAGTGAATGACAGGTGTTTACTTTACTGAATTTTGTGACTGCATAGTCATATAGATTCTAAATATTTGTTTCATCTTGTGTAGAGTCAGATTTTATCCATTTGATGGTTTGTAGATATTGCTAAGCATAAAATTGCACTATGTAACTTTTAGTTAAATTAATCTAATTTGATTAAAAAAGACTTAAAATAATGTTAATTTATTTATTATGACATACCTTGCACGGCATAATTTACTACAATATTTTAAGGTAGACACGAAAAACATGACCGAACATGCCTAAAATGGCAAGAAATCGAGTGCGAAGGACGTTATAAATTTTATACAGTTTGAAATGTGCACTATTGTCTGTCTAAACGATTTTTTAGAAATATTCTCTATAATATACAATATTATAAATCGTACATAACATTTTCTTATAGCTTCATTCAGAAATTACACGCAATTATATTTAATTTCAGATGTCTGCTGCCAGTAAATTTATTATTGTTGTGGATACAATTGAGTCCTGCATCTTCTCTATTCACTCGTTTATCACAAGATTTTGTTTTAAATGGACCATTCATGATTATATGGAAGTGAAGAACCCGTACATTTCATTTATGTATGAAATGTACTCTCGATATTTCTTCTGATAAAAAATGTAAATGTAAATGTAATAAGTAAAATGTAAATTTTATTTCCAAGCGGTATTAACAGTGTGCAGAAAAGGGTTCTGTGGTTTAGTTGTTTTAAACCTGATAATGATTTGAAACAGACGTTATCTGTGTTAAAATTATCTCTCTTAAATGCTGATAAAGTACCTATTCTTTCTAAAGAACTAAATCTGGAGAATATAAAATACAGAGGTACGAAGTGGCGTGGAAAAATTCAACTTACAAAACTGTGTGATATTCCTGAAAACTTTTTGGTGAACGGTTCACTTATTATTTTACTGAAAGGTTCAGTTTCAATGGAAATAAATACCATAGCTGGTGGTAAAATCGAAGACAATGATTTCTTTCAATACAGATTAACAAATTTAGATACCTCGTTTAAACAGCTCAACTGTCAGAGCATATTCTCTGATGTTAGTTTTTCTGCCGAAGACGAGCAGTTTGATCTTCATAAAGTGATATTAGCGACAAGAATAAAAATGAAATAAAAAAAATAGTGCAACTGCAAAATTTGAACGTTTTTCGCGGGCTTGTGCATTTAACATATAAAAATTCTGTGACTCATAATTTCCATGATATGACGGTGAAACTTTTGCAAACAGCAAATGACTATAAAGTTACTGAACTTACTGAACTGAAGTGTGTTACTGAACTGAAGTTGATGAACTGGAAATAATTTGCTGAGTAAAGTTACAGCTGAAAACTCAGGAAATTATTTCCTCATATCTCATAACCATTCTGCTGATAGTCTCAAGATAAAATCTGCCAAAATTATGCGCCGCGCGCGTGAAAACCGGAATGATATTAAAAAACTGCAGTATGGGAAGAATTACGTTCTAAATCGGATCTTCCTGAATGTTTGTTAGATATAACCTTTTTTCCTCAGTAAACTATATCAGAACTGTAATGTCGTTTACTGATTTTTCTGAGTTATTCAAATATACTGTCATAAATGTTGTCATTATATATTCAATGACCTTACTGTAATATTGTAGTTGTTAATTGAGGAGCTATAGTTTACGGTGTTTAGTAATCCATGTATTTGTGTCTATATTAAACTATGCTATTTCATAACATTTTTTTTTTTTTTCATTTATTGAACATTAAATTAAAAATAACATGCGATGAAAATACATAATTGGAGTTTAGATTTTTTTTTACATTTGTTTCTATTTTATGCTCATCAATTTTCTTGATGATTAAAATTAATAGTATTATAATATTTCATTTCACTGCATTGGCATTACTTCCGGGTGTGGAATCTGGCTATTTGATGGCCGTATCCCAGGAGAGCAGCAACTGAAAGTTCAGAATAGAGCAAGAATGATTCAAGGTAGTAATAATGTATTATACAAGATTTTTTTACAACAATTTACTGTATAAGTCTTATGTAATGATATCTAAATTGTACAATTTTAAATACTAAATAAACAACCAATTCCATAAAGCAGTGCACCGGCCCAGCGGGAGGTGACCAGTTTCCAGTACAAATGTACAATATCGAGGGTTCATTTTATTCATTAAGACACCAAATGAATAGGATGAACCCTCAAAATTGTACTGGAAACTGGTCATCTCCCGCTGTGTTTTTGTCTGGATAAAATTATTGTCATCAAAAGTTTGAATATACACATTTTAGGAAATAATTGCATTTCCATAAAGCATGTAAGTCATGCAGTGATGATCAATGTACTGTTAAACTTTAAATGTATTGTCGAAGTTATATTTGATGAAATGCTGAATATGTCGTAGTTACCATAATGGAAACTTGAAATATCCCAGGTAAGAAATAATCTGTCTTTGCTGAACCATTGCTGAAAACGCCATAATTATTTAAAATTTGAGAAATTTATCACAAAACTCATTTTAAATTTTCAATCCCTTTTATAAATTCTGCATGCCTCAGAATAAGAATTGTAAATCCACAAGAAGCAGTTAGTGAATGAGTTAATTAGGTGTAATTTTATATTCTATTTACCAATGAATGTGTGCATAATCCTGATTGAAATCTACACCTCCATAGCAGTGGTCTATGTGGGAAAAAATCTCTTTCCCTCATTTGTTTGTACGCTACTGCCATATGAAAGAACAGTAACATGGGAATAGCTGCACCTGATTTTACCATCATTCTCTCGTGGGAAATAGGAAAGCAGGTATATAAAGACTAAATTGCTTAAATCTGCGTTCATCAGGGAGCTAAAAGTGATTAGAAATTCCTACTAATATATTACGTGTATATGCTGTTTTATATTGCAATGAGAAAGAACAATCGTTCGTAAATAAGGAACAGATTATATTGCTCATTGGTTTTTGTTAATATTCAGCGAAGTTTGGGTTAGTTTGTAGGTGTGATTTTTGTCTCATACGGTGGTAGGGAAATTTGAAAATGCAGTTTTTATGTCTGTTACATTAATTTCTGTTACTTCAAAAATTTTGCATTGCGCAAACTTTCAACATATATTTCTGATGATTTATTATAGCCTCTTCTCACTTCGATTCGTTCTCTACTCCTACTATAATTCTACATCCATTTATTCCACTTATGTTCCTCATATTTTCATTTACCTGTATCTAATGCCTTTTGGATATTTCCAATTCTTCCAGGAATTTCTCAGAACTACTTTCCAATTCCTTCATTTGTTTCAATACATACTCTTAATTTGTGTGCAGAAGAGGAACTATCATTTAAGGAGTTTCAACCTTTATAAAAGTGTTCTCATTACAGTGATATTCTTCATCATACATTTGTTAATCAGAAAATACGAGGTCCGTTCTGAAAGTAATTAAAATGAGACTGTATTTTAAAAAGTATTCAGCCTGTATCAATGAAACTTACAGATAGTGAGTACCAACTTGTTACCATTGTTTACTGAAAATTTTATGCATCTGTGTGCAGTATGTCGAGATTATGTCGAGAATGCTCTGCAGGTAAATGCTAATCAAATTATTTTGCAACAGCGGTCTCTAATTTGTTTTATCAACTTTTTTTCTACAACAGAATCACAAACCATTTTCCCAGTGACCAACGAAGAAAACTGAACCAATTTTTTTTTTATCTCTTACATAATTACATTATCAATCAACACATCAATACAAATCTTCCATCAAACATAACAATGAACTGTAATACCCATACGTCATTCCTATACCTCCTTCTCCCCTCTCCCCTCTCCCCCATCACCCAGTAACCCCCCCCCCCTTCTCCGGCACTGAAGTCTCTTTTAAACTCTTAAACCAACATAACAACATTATTCAAACTTCTCTCTTTACACAATACTTACTACAACAGCTTAGTTAGCTCTCTCTCTCTATCTTTTCTTCTACCAAACTACCTTATTTGCTGCTCTTGCATTTTTCTACTTGCACTTTAAATCTCTTTTTGAGTATGTGGAATGCGCCTAATTAAAAGGAGGTCATTCGACAGCCATCCACTTTGAACAAAGAGCATTCAATATACACGTTCCCACCAATAATACCCTTGGAAGCGGTAAATGAGGGTATTTACTTGTACTGGACTGTCACATTATAAAGCGGTAACAAAAGCACTCTCTATGGCAACTTCCAACTTCTCGTTTGTGGAATGTTTTTGTCGGCTATTACCCTCTTACTATACTAATCTAGGGGAGCTATTCATCTTGCCGATTTTAATTACGGTTATTATGTATCTTTGTTTATGGGCAATGTCCTCAAGTGGAAGCTCTTATGCAGTTTTGCCTTGATTTCTAATGACACTCTGGGGATTTCTCCTCCAATGTCCAAAGTGCGGGGACTAGAAGCACAGCTTTAAATCATCATTTTCCTTCTCAAGCTATTAAGAGGAACTCCCTCCAATGAAGAAAAATGCAGCTCGATTCATTTGCATACGTGCCAAGAAAGGAATCGGAAAAGCACTGGAGATGATTTACACAACATGGACTGAAGATTAATCATGCCTGATTAGGAGAGATCTCTGTCTTCTGTTTCATATTCAAGGAAAATTTTGACAGAAACTAATTGCGAAACTGACTACTATATATATATATACTGTACCTTACTATGGGCTTTAGTAAAGGTGCGCTTCAGCAACTGCTTGTGTATTGATCTTTTCTTCCTTTTGTGTATTGTGGTATATGAAAAGCACAAAATGATGATGTTCATTTCAAGAGGAGAAAAGAGATGAAGAATAATGTACTCTTCAACACAATTTTTTCATACCACATGCTTTTCTCGCACAGTTTTAAAGAAATAGGCTACAAATTAAATTACGAAAAATAATGTGTTCTTTCGTATATTTTATTTTGTATATTATAGAAACGTAAAAATTTATGAAAAATTAGTATAGTTTAAATTAAAAGTAATAAGTATGAAGGAAAAGTGAAGAATTCAGCACGGGTTACTTGTTGTTCCTATATCAAATTATTCACTAATAAATTATACTGTTCGGTGACCTGCTAGTGCTGTTATAGAATATTTCTATTACCGTGATATTCTTTTAAAATTGTCATGAGTCCTATTTTAATAATTATTATTCTTTAAGTACTTTAAAAACTACGTATTTGTCACAAATGTAAAATAGCTTATCCAGTTGATTTTGAAAATGCTTGTGTTATTTCTCTTACTAGTCTTTAAATATTTGTGACCTTTAGTCACCTTCTGGTTAACAAAGTGGCTTTCACTTTACTATTTCGATCAAATCTTTCAATTTACTATTTGATCAAATCTTTCACTTTACTTGTTCTTCAGATTGTGATGTGGTATGTAGAAACTTTTAATAAGATATTCTTTTAAAAGTTTAATTATCTTCTCAGTTACACCTGGAAAGAAGAACGAAGCAGTGAATCTATCCTTTTTGTTATGAATATTAGTATGTTGGTCGCCCGTTTTCCATTATAATTTTTCGATATTAAAAGCATTAGTGAGGGGCAAGTTGGAAATCTTTTGTAGTTCTTCGTGGTGTGATGTTTCTATACTGCAAATCATGTTAGTACTCCTGATCAGAGTTTTATATTTACTGTAAATGTATGAGTCTGATAATGTGGGTTTCCTGACAATTTATCACTAATCTTAATTAACTTCGCATTAAGGAAATGGCAGGTGTCTTCTTTTTCACATTCCATTGAGAACTGAATTGTAGTACTTACGCTATTCAACTCACAATGAAACCTTAACAAAACATAAGTAGAGTAGTCAATTCTTCACTACAGCCAATGGAATACACTTTTGGTACAGAGTTTCTTAGTGAAACATGAAATAACAAGAATAAAAATAAACAGGATAGCAAATCAATTAAATCTTTAATACTGTTATTATTACATTTTAAAATAAATTTAAAATTTTTAAGTATTACCGTAGTTCAAAAGGTAATAGTAAAATAAACTGAATGAAGACCTTAACGGGAAAAACTTTATTTTTGGTTGTCGATATAGTTAAACTAATAAACGCGTAAATTACGAGTAACGTATAACTGCATTAATACCATCCAGAATCCACTAATAAGTGTGGTGAGTTTGTTGGTTCCAGAGAGAGAGTGAGAGGGGGGGTATGAATTGTTGGAATGTACTAATTCACTTAGAGAAAATTGTGTGCTGTGAATGAATAAGAGAAACAAAGAGTTATTATTCAGTGTACAATGCACAACAAAACACTGTTTATGACTTTATATAAACAAATATTTATAAACACTAAGCATAACAATATATTGTTGTATGGATATAAAGTTTTCATTACTGGTTAAAAAGTGCCGACGTGTTAAATATGTAAACAATAGTAAACAGGGGAAATTAGCAAAAATTATCCTGATGGTCATCTGGGTCATCAACTCTAACAAAGTCGCCAGATTACCGTTCCAGACTCGTCATAGATCTGGAAACTTGAATTACCTGAGACTCGTGAAAATAGTCAGCACATGATGTTTTAGCTATTGAAAAAATTCTTGAGCTTCTCTGGTCCGTTGTCTCGAAAGCTAGAATGTTGCAATACGATATGATCAATATTTCAGTACATTATTTATTTTTAATTTTTTTTTTACTTTTCGTTTGTAATACATTATTATAAACATTTATATACTATCAGTAAAATATCGATCTTTCTTTTCATATATATTGTTTTAAAATCGGTACCAAGTCTATTCAAATTATGGTAAATATTAAAAACTCTCTACTTGTTCCAGACGATGGTGAGCAATTGACTTTCTTCTGCTACAACAAAAACAGGTACATTCAAACTTGTAATAATTGTCTATACTAAAACTTCTAGATTAAATAACAGCTAATAAGTTGAATACAAATATGAAATCATGTATAAGGAGAGTAGCAAACGTATATTAAAGTTCATATTCATTGCTTTGAAAAACACAATTAAAGTTTAGGAATGAATTGAAATTTCCTTCTTCACATACTCTTATTAAACTATAAACAACAATCAAATCAAATACAATCACAATCTTCATTCAATAAAGTCAAATTTACCCCCTATTAATAAGCATTCCACACCCAAAAATCTTATTTCCATATCAAGAACGATCAAAAATTTCAACCTAAGAAAAAAAATACGTGAATGGGAAAGCGTGGCAATAAGCAATGTGTGAAAATGTGAAATCCATTTTCTCCTGGTCGCCTTAGTCTTTTAAAGTGCTAGCATTATAGAAAAGCAACGATGATGGAAATAAGTGAACTCTCCAACGTCAGCTTGCCCTTTCCTTTCTGGATGAGTACGTTTGAAACAGTTGTTGAGATTTGCATACCAAGTAAGTCCAGCTATATGAAGAAACAGTCTGTTGAACGTCACCCTCTCTTTTTTCACCTCACACTATATATACGCCATTGTATTTCGAACGCTGGACGCAGATGTGGCTAATGATAGGTTTCTTCATTCAGAAGCATTGATCACGTATTAAATAAGAAAGTAATTTGGATTAATTGAAGAGTTTATAGAAGATGGAGGCAGCTGGTTATGGAGTTAGAGGTAGTGAATATCTTAAGACGAAATTTGTTCATCATTCATTTGAGTGAGTATAGAAATGTTTCAATGTGTTTTGTTTCTTAATTAAAATTGGAGTGTGTGCAGTACAGTTGCTTAGTGAATAAAGGTGTCGCGATTTTGAAATTAGGATATTTAAGTAATTTTATTCTAAGTTGTTTTGTAAATATCTTGCACAGTTAATTATAAAAGAACAATGGTTCTGATATAGAATCTCTCCGAGGTACAGAAGTTCTTGTAAAATAATTTAATGATAAGTATAATTATAATGCTTCGTATTGAAATGAAATTTTATCTTCAATGAGTTCCATTTATGATTACATCGGTTTCAGGTGGTAATCTTGCAGGTCTATTATTTTTATCAATCGAATATCAAAAGGAATGTGGTGAATCTTGAAGAAAAAAAAATATTTTAAAGGTTAACAAGTGCTGTTTCTTTGATATTTTGGATTATTTTTCACACAAAGTTGAGGATTATCTATATTCTATTTTCCTCCACAATATTTTCTCTCTCTCTCCTCTCCCTCTCCAACTCGTCCTCCCTTTCTCTCCTCTGTATACATCTTCCTGCCTTTTCATATGAAAATTGATTGATGCATCTCTTTTAATGCATTTTTTTCAACACCTAACAACTTCATATTTTGTCCATCATACTTTCAATAAATTCACACTTTGTAGTCTGTCATGTTTGGAAAGTACAGCACATGCAAAATGCCAGAAAATTTTGTTAGTTGAATAAGTTAGAGGAAACTGAATTGTTTTATTTTTCTTCAGTCGATGTTTTACTTTTTGTAAAATTATAGATTGGAAATGCATTTAAATAATAGCGATAAAATTATTTGTATGAATTTATTTAAATGGTTTAAAAGTATTCACAAATCTCCTTGTCAATAATATTGATTTCTAATAACAAGAGCACATTTTAATTGTCATCAGATTGATAGTTTCAATGGATTTTTTTGTTTGACTTCTCATTATTTAAAAATTAAAAACTGCATTTAGATAGAGTAATTTAAAAATAAATTGTGTTCTGGTGATGAATAGGCCTACATACGATGTTTGCAATATTTAATTAAATTGTTAAGGAAAATTCCAGATTTTTTGGTGTAGAAGTTTCTATAATTTGGAGTCAAGAAGAATTGGCTTTGATGAAATGCGATTCAAAATTTTAGAAGCAATTAACAAAATTTAGCTTCAATACAATATGCTTTCTTTCTGTAAGATAGAGAACCAGGATAATTGGAATAAATTGACCAAAAATTAATTCAAAAATAGAAATATTATTTTATTCAAAGCTACTAGCACAACGTTGATATTATTGTAAATAACTGAAATATTGTAAGCAGCTTGCAATTCTGTTTCTCTAAATCTTATAAATATGCCACCGACACGTCAATTTTTGTTTCGAAATGTTTCTTAACATTCTTAGCACGCTTGGTTCTTCTCGTATCGTAAAACTATGCTCGAAATATCATATGCAACTAAAATAAGCTTTGCCAGCCCTCTTTTCGAAAGAGACGTTTTATACACTCATGGAATTAATTAAAGAGGAAGAACATAGAATTTCATCAACCAATATTTTATTGGTAATAAAAATAGGCTGTATTACAAATCACTGTTATTCTGAAATCTTCAGTCATAAATACAGTATGACAATGAAAAGGAAAAGGTTAAGTGCACAATATTGATGTCAGAAGATTTGAGTTAGAAAAAAACAGTATATACTTTTCCATTTCTGATGCCAAGAATGTTATTTTCTTCAAATATAATGAAAACTTTTTTTTTCTTTTCTTCTTTTTTTTTTTATCTGTGTGAATTTATATGAGGAAGAAAATGTTAACGAGTATGCTAATTGTATGTAACTTTATTCCATGTATACATCACAAAAACATTTTTATTCCGATAGGACCACAGTAGCATCTGCACGAAATATCAACTAGAAGCTGTCATCAACAGTTGCAAAGAGTTAATGAGCTATAGAGAAGCTTACAAGAGAACAATAAGACATCTAGGGCCGCTATTAGGTACAGAAGGAGACGTAAAAACATGATTGGATATGTAGGATATAGAAACAGAAGGGAATTGTATTTTACTCAAGGGCTATACGGTTATGCCACCCATATTAGGAAGAAATTACGTAATTCAAGAAAAAGGCATATTATTATAATCGTAAATAAATTTATGTACATTCAAAATTTTGTGTAGAAATGTTTCTAACAACGATAACACAGGAGAGATATAAATCTGACTCATTATTCCGCATATCATTATTTACAGTAAGAAGACATCAAATACACCAGCCCTTGAGAAATCGATCGCGTCAGTACTCACAAGTCAAAATGTTCATTCGCAAACATTTTCAGATGAAGTTTTTTTAGATGGGTATATGCAGGGAAGGTGAGGACGAATCACGAGCCCAAAATTTTGACCTTTTTCATTTACAAAATCACCGATTTTAAGAAATCTTTGCTTTTCAGTAATAATTATTATATTTTATAAGATTTTTTCATGTTTTAATGTAAATTTAACTATATTTTAAGATAAACTTTTGCCCTCTGACTGCATTAAATGGCGCCTGATACACCGCTTTGTATAGTAAAAGCTGATTCTATATAGCAAGGGAGGAACCCGAGCGGAAGTTTTTCATTGTAAGGAAAAGCGAAGTCAAAAACCGTCCGCCAAGCGCCACATATTTGTTGACGTTTTTCAGTATATTATTTGTCTAAAAATGTTTCTCGTTACCTGACGAAATCCACTCACAACTTTGCGAGTATATTGAGTTGGTTTTGCGAGGGCTGAAATACATTAAACTGTATCCAAGAAAAGCAGATTTTCATGTACAGTAATTTTGTTAATATATAACGAAAGCAGTTATAAGAACAGTAAAATTAATTATATTTTCATTCATGAATCGATTAAAATGGGATTACTATGGGTTATAAAATTGGCGAAAATAAGATAACTGTAATTTTCTGGATTGTAAACCAGAAAGAGTAATTTAATAGACATGATATTCTTATATTATTGCGATAGGAAAGTTTGAAAAATTATGCGTTGCATAATATTATCTATAGATATCTTGCAACTAATGTAAAACATAACCTACACGATACAGTTAAAACATATGAGCAGAATATTTTACTCTGAAGATTCCTACTGAAAAACAATTAAATTATTTTGTTCATTATTTTATTATCAAGTAATTTCTGCAAAGTCATGACATAAACAACTTTCAGACTCCGTTGAAACCTTAACCGACTCTGGATTGAAGATTCTATAATTCTACTAACAACATAAATATGAAAAGTACTGCACAAAATACAACACTTCTAATACTCAAACAGTAATGGAAGTTAATCTATATTACCTATTATACTATTACTGTTCAATTTGATACTGCGAATAATATACGGAAAATCAAATGAAATGATTTTTTGTGTTGTTTTAACGCCAAATGGCAAAGACTGTTGTTGACAGGCTGTCGTCTTCAGAGACAAAACAGTCAATGTGTTCAAGAAAGCAGAACATTTTCCACTTCCCAAAGAGCACTGGACTATTTTCTGGGGTCGACAGTCTGATCCATGAACCATGATTTTCAGAGCTCTACAAGCTCGTTATTGGATAGGCTTCTATATTTTTGGTAAATTCTACAATTTCTGGTTTAGACTTTTATAATTAAAATTAGACCATTTTTCTCCTTCTCGCAATAGATGGATTTCTTGGAGAGGAAATAACTTTTTTATAGTTTTTGTTTTGTTTTAGAGTTCTTCTGGTGGACATTTCAAAAATGATGGAGGTGCGTGAGTTTTGTGAATTGGTCACTAAATGGTCTTACATCACGTTTGCTTTTATGGTTCAGCAAATTCTTTATTTTCCTTTTATTTTTTTCTCTCTAACAATTTTTTGTGAGAGGTTAACAATAGTGAATTTGGTATCAAATGGGAATGTGCTATATAAAGTACGTTTTCTAGGTATTATATATTTCAGATTTTCGTGATTTCGTCAATTATTTTATAAGCAATTTATTATTATATATGTGGCTATGAAATCAAAAATCAAACACAATTTATTAAGATATGTGGTTAGGAATTCAAAATTTACATGATTATTTGGTTTATTCAAACTATATCTGAAAAACAGAAATTTTACTGAACAGTAACTTCAACTTTATTGCACCTTATCATCAAAATATGAAACCTTTATTGGTTAATAAATAGTGACAACCATAGCATGCTATACGACTCGTATATATTAAATTATACAACATATTTTTATACGTATCAATTTCAAACGTTTGTAAACAAATCAATTATTATGAATTGATTGTTAAAATTTTAATCATAAACATTGTAGAAATATTACGATTGTGTACTAATTTGTATTGTGTTATTCCTCTCCTTTCAGATGTTTTACTACCATCACAAACAACATCACAAGAGTATTCAATTCTCATTATGAGATTATGTTCTAGAAATTTGTTAATTAAAACAACTGTTGAATTTCTGGAAAGACGGCGTTAAAATGGCATTCTCACTGCTTTGTGTCTCCATTTGTCACTCTTAATTGTCACGAACTGACATACAGTAGTTACTACAAATACACTAAAATGTCATTATTTTATCACCTGCTGCTTAAATCTAAAATCATTAATGTCTCACATTATTTTATTCGTGTGTCGTATCTTCACTTTTTTAAATTGTTCTGTAGGGTGTCCCAAGGTTTACGATGTGAATTGCCAGCCATTTTTCATCTGTTCATCAGAACATATTCATATTTGAGATCTGTTATGTAGAGACCTGAGAAATTTATTACGCCGAGTTGCAAAACAATAGAACTTGGAAGAGCCTGGTAAATCTTTAAAATATAGAGCATTCCCATCTGTTCTGTAAGCGAGTTTTTTCGTGTAATTTCGCTATTTGACGAAATCGATTTTTCTTTTGATAGCGCAAAATAACGTCACTAATTTTTTTACACTTTTAACTTTCTAAATTACGATTTACGTGAATACTATGAAGACAATCAATGATTTAAATCAATACAGAGACGGCCTAATGGTGAAACCACGGAGCATATTGGACTTATATTTATTCCGAAAATATCTTCAGGTCTCTAGTTTACATTGAAATATAAAAAAAGACAAATTTCTAAAAATTACTAGTTTTATTCAAAAAATCATAAACCTCTTGTTGGGGCACTCTAAGCCTATATATATTTCGATCTCAGTTTATATAATATCAGTAATGGGATTCATTTTCTACTATTCAGATTTATGATATTGATACAATAAATAAAGTACACTTCTTAATAGAAAAAAATGTACGTCTTTTTTTTTTTTTCAACTTTTCTTTTTCAAACGTCAGAAACTTTAAGGAATGTTCGTAAGTGCTCAGTGGAGGCATGGAACATTACAGGAAATAATTTCTGAAATGAGTATTTTTAAAATCAATTATATAGTTTTTTAATTGAAATACTTTACAATAAACTTAGTATTTATTGATCAAACTCAATTATCTGCCAACTTATAAAAGTAGAATCACTAAGTATCAAAACTAAGCCGGAGAATTATTAAAAACTCGTAACAAAACTATATTTGAAATTAACACTACCTCTATGAAAAGTGGAAAAACACACACTTACAATAAACTAAAACTTCCTGATCCACGTCAAATGTATAAAGAATTTCTCTGAAGTACTCTTTTATTGTGAAACAAAATACTTCTTGAACGCAAAAGATGACAGAAAATTTATCAAATGTCATATTGTCGCCGAAACGATACGTGACGTTGCAATGTTGCTGGGAAGGAAAACTGATGATCTTTCATAAACATATGTGAGCTTAAAAAGAAATCGGGGAGAAAGTGCACTGAACCGCTGTGGAAAAGGTATGGGAAATAAAATAATAACTGCACAAAGATATTGCTACGCCATGGAAAAGTGGAAGGTATTATATAGGAGTATAGGGTCATATGAAGTAGATGGAAGGGGATAAAAGTAATTTTGTGATTTTGGAAATTATTTGCGAACAGTTAGTTTTCATTTTTGTTTTGTTTAGCGAAGGTTTTTCTTTTACTAAGAGAGGATAATAGGTTTCAATTTTGTGTTTTTTCTTATCAGACCTAGTTTCTTTGTCAGATCTATACTTGGAAGCAGCAAACAATCAAGAACATTGAACTGTTTTCTAAGTGGCTGCAAATGTTTTGTATTGATAACAACCTGAATTTCAATAATAAAATTCATCAATCATTATCAGTATTCTTATTGCGTTTATTACTGAAATAACAATAAGGATGCATATTTTCAGTTCTTAGTATTTATATAATAGGTTTTTCAGTACAAATCAAACGATTTTTTTCTCACTGTTATTTGATTGCTGTCAAATGATCCACTCTATGAAAGGAATTTGTTAATTTTTTTAGCAACAAACAATTTCAGTAATTATTTAAATCTTTATATAACATTGATAGGGAAAGTTAAATAAACAATACTTCGAATTAGGTAAATAACTACTTTGCTTTAGAAGATCTGCTGCTAACTTTGACGCTTTAGTTATTAAACAAGTAAAAAATTGTGCTTTTACATTTTATTAGAAATTTCCACCTTCTATTGCATAAAGACATTTCACAGTTAACTAGCAGATATTTTTAAATATCACAAGGAGAAAAGGTGAATTGCAGAAACTCATACAATATACCATTGTTTGCTAACCTTCGCAAACAAAGATAATACCTACATCTTGAGAATTTACCCGTATTCCTATATCCCCCCTAAGAACGTTTCGAATATGCTTTCCAATTCCGGGACACTCTATCTTCATTTATGTACTTGACACATTGCAATAAATTTTCACCCCTCCCACTGAATTACAAATAGTTGTTCCTTTAAATGGCGTTTTCTAGAAATTATAGAAGGCATAATTGCATTGTGATAGTATGTGAAGAAAGCTTCGTTTGTACAAACAATTCTACGGCCGATTCCCTTTCTGCCTCTGAAGGAGACACTTGGCAATTTACACTGATGAATATGCATCCCCCATTACACAGAGGAAATTGCTCGCATTTCAGGAGAATATTTTGCGTTCTTCGCCTGCTCTTTCCACGGCTGTCAAGGCATGTGTCTAATATTTTTGCCACTGCAGCTTTTTTCCTTTTCTAACGAAGAGAGAAAGTGAGCTTGTGGATGTTTGTAAGTTTTCCAGTCAGAGGAGCCACTGTGCAGATCAAAAAATGCTACAGGGATGCTAGTTTTCGCAGTTCAGCAAAATGTGTTTTTTTACTCGTTAATTTTTTTCGTAAATAACAAGTTAAAAACTATGTAATTATCTTTCATTAAAATTCATAGAATGTTTTTGAACTTCTACTGGATGTGAATGAGTATTCTATAAAATACTGATAAGAATATTATCATCTATGTTTTTTTGTGTGTGACAAGTAAGTTGACTAAGTTCTAAGTTCAGTTACTAACCAAATACGGTTAACAACATGAAACTATATAGTCATAAAATTCCTAAAAAAAATATTATTGTATTCAAGTTGGTGAATGAAAAGAGTGATAAACTCGTGGTATTCATTCCCCGTTCGAGAATTTGTTACTTATTTAAATTACGCCAACGTAAGTACAAACGCATTAATTTTGGAAATTAGTTAAAATTCTTACTGGTTCTAATGTTACTAGGTGGTAGATTCCATTGCTTTATGGCCTGATTAAATGGATTTCTATATGTTTTATTTAACTTACATGTGGAAATTAACAAAAGGTCGCTCTTAGAACTTCGAGTGTTTAAATTATGGTGTTTGTAAAATGGAATAGTCACAATAGTATCGACATTATTAAACACGGCAAGCCCTCTGGTAGCATTAAAACAATTCCAGTGATTTAATTTTTATTAAGATACGAAGAGGTGTAACATTAACATGTTTTCCAGTATACCTGTGATTCTTCGTATTAAAAACTATTGATTGCCGTATTAGGGACATTGGTGCACGATCATAGATGATAATATGTAGTGAACAAATGCATGATATACTGTTATAAGTTGTTTTATTATTAGATATTGCCTTAAAATATAAATGGAATGTTCTGAAAATTTTAAGATTATACTGTTAACTAACTGTTTCTGTCAAGAATCAACTAGCTAGCGTTAATATACTTAAACTGATGACAGTAAAATGATTATTTAAAAGTGAGCTAATTTAAATGAGAAATCAGATCCTATAAGTTTCTTCAAAATTTGTGTAAGAACTAGTATCGCGCCTGATTAAATATTGACTGAAACATTTATTGCTGGTATTATAAATTACTTATTAAGTATATAAGTAATAAGTCTATAAAGTATATCCTGTTTCCTAAGGTTAAAAATAGTCTTTGACTGGGCTCTTGAACACCAAAACGCGGTACTGACGTTTACTGCAACGCTGTTTAGATGGTTCCACAAATCTGTTGTCCGAGGAAAATAACTTTGAAGGGTGGATGATTTTGAATACCGGCATTAAAAAATTTTCTTATCGTGACCGCGAGTAGCAATGCACTTTTCTGGAACAGGAGGCACAAACAAAGATTTGTCGACAGAAACTAAACCGTTTAGTATCTTGTAAAATAAAATAAGGTATGTAATATGATGTTTGGTTTGTTGAATATTTTTAAATTATGAGCTTAGTGTTTTGTGTTTCGTAATTTCAATGTATTACCTTCATCAAATCTGAGACTATATAGTTATTATTTCATCCGAAATATGAAGTTCTAAATATGAAACTAGTTCTAATACTTATTTATAAATTTGTATTTTATGAAATTCTCTTCATCTCAGAGATTGATAAGGTCTGTCAACCCTGGGAGACTGGAAATATTTTCTCCATCTCCATTGTGAAAATGTGAATGCGAATATCTCCAAATATGCTTACATATTTTTATATTCTAAAATGATATATTCAATGAAATCACAAACAACTAACAACCTATACCACTTTGTTTAGATCACTACAATTTATTTTAAATTGTACACATTTAAAGTACAGAATTATCATACTCTAATATTATTTGAAATAATGTTAAACGGAAAGTTAAACAGAATAATGTTAAACGGAAAGTTAAACGGAATAAAATGATATAAACAATATTAAAAAATTTAGAACTGGAAGCATAATATAAACTTTATTTTTGGTGGATTAAAATTTTTAAATGGAGGATCAGTTAAATCGATATTTATTGTTTTGGTTTATAAGTCACTATAATATCATTGTTACATGACTTAATGTAATGTACACAGACATGTAGTGTCGCTGTATATACATAACAACACAATCAGTAAAACTTGACCCGTGTTTTCAAGATTTAACTGAGAAATTCAATAATGTGTAAGGAATAAGTACTTGAGAAAAGTTTCATACTGAAATTGAACAATGGACAAACTTATACGGTATGAATATTATGGAATATTAAAGGGTTACCTGCAGATAATGAATTTCCAGTTTACAGTTATTTTCTTGTACCTTATATTATTAAATAACTTTTACAAAAAGTTTGACGTTTTTGACCCAACGGATCAACAGATATTCTGTTTATAAAGTCGATAGATTTTCCACAAGGTAGTACAAATCGAACTGCTTATCTTCACTACCTTGCGAAAATATGCAAATTATTTGCTGAAAAACACATATCAGAACACATATCTATTAAGTAGTAGCAAAGATGACTTAAAAATAATGCAAATTAATCATTTTATTCATATATCATCAGTTGTCTTGTTTTGGGCCACGCGTGCTCCGCTACCTTACAGCATTTTCTAAGGTGAATATCTCCACAACCGATGATTTTTGGGAGGTAAGAAAAATAATATGAGTTATTTATATCAAGACGACTAATATTATGTTATAATATCAGAAAGTCAATTTAGCTGCAGGTAACCCTTTAACGTTTTATCCATTTTGAATAAAAAAGAATCAAAATAGTTGTCTACGTAAGAAGAACTAAATTTAGTTTCCATCCAGAAAGTGGTATGGAATAAAATATTTGTTCTTAAGCAGAGTCCAATTAATGGCTCCAAAATGCAGAGGAAACACAACATTCTTGAAATTATGAGCACTTAATTCAAAGTCATTACAGAAGAGCTTGCTACAATATACTAATTTCCTCACAACTACACTATAGTATATGGTTTGTAAGATGTACTGGTGCATCCACTCTGGACCTACTTGGGGTAAAATATTAATAGTACAATCTTACGATAGTTACAAACGTCTTTATTTCATTTAATGAAAATAATTTAGTGTAACTTATAAATTTTAGCAACAGAAACGTTTCAAAATAGTTGAATCAGATGTAATGAATAAATGTTATAAATAAACAGTGAATAAAAACTTCATTATTACTTTTTCTCCTTTTTTGAGTTATAATCAATATGGCATTACCTTAGTAAATTATTTCATGGTAACACACTGTAAATGTGGAATTAATTTATCCCATGAACACCTATATTTTATCATAGTTTTAAAGAAAGAATATTTAACTTTATGGTATCTGAATCCAATTTGAAAATCTTGCTTCTTATAGTTAGTTTAAGCATGATTATAAGTTTATAACAACAATATTTTATTACTACCTCCAGTAGAATAGCTCCAGCTGTGAGGATTCAAGCCCAAAGTTATTTTTCAAAGTTCCCTATAAATTGTCTAAAAAGCAAAATAATGATTCCGAAAATGATTTAAAAAATATATGAGTATTTAAAAAAATATATTATATATTTTACAATGCTTAATCCAGAACAGCACAGCGCTAGTCATGGGCGCCGAGTTTTGAAAATGCCAATGGGTGCAAAACCAGTCTCGGAGCCAGATCCAAATTTCGGGGATAAAAAATCCGCTAAAATCGGATAGCGTAGCCGACCATTTAAAAATTTTTGACTTTCTATTTGAAGGGCAGTAGAATAGCGTTAGAGTACCATGGTGTATACATTAGAGTACCTGCTGGTGTATATACTCCGTTAGTAATACTCGATTATCCTGTGAGGTAGGCGAACATTCAAGCAGTGTTGCCAGAAGATTTTCATACCTCACAGGATAAGAAAATTTTTGTGTAACTGATCACTGTAACTTATTTTTTTACCACTCACAAAAAGATACTAAAATGTGGAAATGTGTCTATATGATTTTTAATTTTACTACAATTTTCACATAGCTGCGCATTTTATAATCTGCACCAAAGAAAAACACTATAGCAGACTATTCACGATATAACGGCCTTGGAGCGAGAATACAGAAACGATAAGCAAAAGGATTCATTCGCCAATACGTTAAGTTACGTTTTCATACTCGAGGGTAGGGATGCCGAGTCCGCTTTTCCGTACTCGCGATTCTACAAGCAATTTCAGTAATTTTCAGGCGAAAGAATCGCGAGTACGGAAAAGCGGACTCTGCATCCCTACCCTCGAGTATGAAAACGTAGCTTTACGGCCAACACTTTAACGCTTGCCAATTAATCGTAATTAAATAAAAGAACCGGAAAATTTGCAATATATATGGTTTGCATGGGTATTCTTCCATTATGAACCAATATGACCGCTTTTCAGCTGAATTTCATGTAGTTCGTGAGCAGCACCGCTCACCGAGTAAAGAGTTCTAGTCGGCCATGATCAGAGGAACTGCGCAGTAGAAGTTTCTCTACAGAGTACGCCTAGTGACATCTATAGCGTTCCTTCACACTAAAAAACCGTTCATAATGGGAGGATACGCGATGCAAACACTACATATAGAGGCTCGAGGAGACACGGTGAAATGTGGCCTAGGCTAGGCCTACTGCGCAATTTACCTGTACACCGTACTGCGGGAGTGAGCAACCCCTCGCTTTCAGTTAGCAGTTCTAACTTACA
>JAQIWE010000282.1:0-25106 GCA_034698565.1 Campodea plusiochaeta
TGAAAATTATGAAAAATATCAGTTTAAAAATTCCTATTTTAACCCATTTTTACGGATATTTTCTAAAATTTTGACAATTTGATAATATTTTTTATTTCTCTTTTTTTTCTAAGGGCCCCACTTTCTTAATTCGAAAGGGCCCCGTTTGCAATCGCGTACCTGGCCAGTCCGACACATAATATTATAGAAAGTGTTACTTGATACTTTAAACCAAATGGTAAAGCTCTAACCATTTTGCAACTTAGTTGGTGTATGGAATTTAGTGTCATACTTATACTGATGTATAATGTTTTATTTGTTTTATCTATACGTTCTGAAACCAGTATAGTTATAACTTTATCATGCTCTTCTTGGTTAGTGCTGATGTATCCCTTTCAGAGCATATAATAACTGACTGAACTGCTAACAACGAAGAAAAGACTTCAAATAAGAAATATATAAAATACCATCGTGATTAGCTTTTTATTGAAATATATATTAATATAATATAACCACATGTAACAAATTTATAATGACTAAAATGCATTAAAAACTGTTATATTACTCATGAAACTATACGTAGCACAAGTGTTATTTTAATGATTATTCTATAAATTGTGGCTGTCATTAAATTCGGTGAAGGCCAATCAGATATACTTCACGTGGAAAGGTTATTCCTAAAAAAAGGAAGTAATTTTCCATATGGTTAATTGTATTAAATATTCGATAAACGTTCTAATTATAAATTTATTTGTTTCAGTGTTTCCGTTTGGATTTTTACTCCTAGTTGTAGGCTTGTATTGTCAAAACATTGTTGCCGAAGATATACAGTGTTGGAAACAAAACAAACAAACTGATGTAATATCACATACAAAGAAAGACTGAAATTTCTCTACGGAATGTCAGATTACATAAATGACTTAATTTATCACCATTATTAATATTATGTGAACTGTTGTTATCCCAACTCATTCTTTTCCTAGAACAAAATATTGAATAAACCTTTTTCAATCGAATTAATGTTTGTCACTTGACCTTGGTTTATTTTCCTTTTAAATATATTTATGGATATGATGAAATTTCATGGAGTTTCATATATATCTTTGAAGCTTTTCAACTTTTACTATACAGATGTCATTGTATAATAAAACGACGGAGTAAAGGAACGATCGTGTTATGAAAATGGCAGTTCTGTATGCATTATTGTTTTTAGTCGTTGGCATGTTATTTACACTTGTAAGTGCTTGTAATTGTGAAAAGGATTCACAACCTTGTGGATTTGTGGGAGCCTTGGTGAGTAATCAAAGTATATACTCCTGGTTATCGCTATATCATATACGGTAAAGTTCTCTTTGAAATACTCGTAATTATAATAAATGTTTTAATATATTGCTCGTAACTGCATTTCTTGAGAAGTGATGACAGAACAGCAGCAAAAGAATTGGATTTTAATGTGAATTCAGAAAATATTGACATGAAAATACATGAAAAACAAACTTTTCTGGATATAGAAACAGAAGAAAACAGAAGAGATGAATCTTGAATGAGGTATGAATATTCAAGCTAAATGTATTAAGAATTTCTTATGAAGTAAATATAAATTTTATAACATATACATGATTTAAACTCGTTCTAAAATTTACTGTATCGTTCCATTGTTTTACAAGCTAACAAACAGTATTTTATCAGAATATATTCTACTGTAATGAAATATGGTTTGCAGATATTAATACAAACAAGTTTACCATTTGTGGAAAATAAACACTTGTTACTTAATTATATAGTTTTTTTTTTTTTTTTTCAGAGAAATCCTCTATTTTTCTATATAACTATTTGAAATCACTAAAAACATCATGCAAAATTTCAAAAGAATCTATTTTCTAATTTGGGTAAACTGTGATGTTTCAGAGCGGTTAATATATTCTTTTTGAAAGTCGATCTGTGATTCTTCTTCTCAGATCTGTTTACCAACAAATGAATGTGCTTTTAACGGCATTATATCAACAAAAAGTACAGGCCAAGATTATTTGAAATACTTCATAGAACTTATAGAAGGACTATTTTTTAAAATTTTTAAATTGTTATAATTACAAATAATATCAAAATTTCAGTGATGTCATGTGAAAACTATGAAATTCCTCTGCATGCATTAGTTTTAACTGTAATGAGAAATTATTTTGTTGACTACTCTACTATACGATATCCAAAATGATTTTTCTACTTCTATCAAACCATGTTATAATATGCATACTTCAAAATACGTTTTCGGTACGATAATTCAATGCGTTTATGAATATTTATTAACGATAATTTTTATTTTTATTTTTTCATTCATGAAATTATACAAAATGCGGGTAGGCGGAAGTTCATATCATGATGCACCTTATTAATATTACATAAATTTACAGTAAATTACATTATATATAATAATTGGATAAACAATAATATTTTTACAAACCAAAAGAATAGTATAAATATTAACGATAATAATAATGATAAATTTAGTGAATTTTATAGAGTCATTATCCCATTAACTTATGCAGTATCATCTATTTATTTTCCAGTGTATCAATGATACTGCATGCTGTCAATCAGTAGGACTTCATTGCAACAATAATAATGCTGCTGATTCTTTTGGATCATGTACATGGAGCTAACCACACCACTCTTCACGATGCCATCGCTCTTGATACCGGATTATTATTATACTTCTCAAAATTTTAGTACAATAAACCTAATATTTGTTATTGCCAAGTCCACTATCGTATTTATAGTTTATAGTGATTTCGATAATTGCATTTATTTATTTTCGGAATGATTCAGCACCAAATTATTTACATGTTATTAATGAATGTATTCACTCATCTTCTTTTAAAATGATCTTCACACAAGAAAGATAACATTCTGATTTTGTTTGTTGTTACAATATTATTACAGTGTATTTATAAATAATAAAACAGTGGTTTGTTCTTAAATACAAATATATAATTTTAAAATACAACTGAAGAATCAAGGTATAAACATTTATTACTTTGTTTTCCGTTTCTTTTCTTCTTCAAGTTTCTTTTGCTTCTTTTCCTTTCTTTTTTGGTAAAATGCCCAATCAACTCCAACATGTGCAAAACAGTAATTAACTGCACAATAAAGAGGAAATCCCCAAAATACTGTAATGGGATAAATATAGTAATGATCATTAAAAATATTAAGAACTTTTAGTCACCTTTGGAAATACAGTATACTGTATATTTGGAATAAAACTTCAAATAAATAAAACTGCTTGGTATTCTGATTGTTCGTTTTGAAATCAAAGACATATCGAAAACATGTACTTTATAAGTACGTATTACTGGTACAATCACAGATATACTGTATGATTATAATGGCATAGCAAATTTTTCAGCCGTCTTGAAACTTAAAAAATTTAATGTACGTTTCTATCCTATACTTGCTTCATGTAAAAGGTTGAGTGATTTGTATAAATTAAAAGATCAAAATATGTAGCATGTCTTAAAATTAATTTGTAATTATTCTCATAATGCAGTTGCTGCACACTCAAAACAGTCAGTCTACATGCTTTCAAAGATTATTTTATATGTAAAAAATTATGAGAAACTACAAAGACATAAAATTAAGCAAATTGACATTGCGATTTACATAATTATGTGGTATATTCTTGCTCCTTGTTACTCTATACAAGTAAATTTCTTAAATAAATTAATTGTAAATGATTAAGCATGATGTACTTACATCCCTGTTGTACTCTGCTTAGTGCTTCTTTTCCTATCAACTCATTTCTTGTCAAGAAAAACAATCCACCAACTTGTCCTAACATTAGTGCTAATCCAAGAAAGATGCATTTCACACGTAACTGCATACCGTAAATGAAGGAGGACATCTAATAAAAACATTTAAAAATAATATTAATAACTTGAAATACATGCAAGTACAAAATGTTTACGTGTAGCAAATTGCAGCAAAAGTTCTTTCTCTCTAAGGAAGTTATGACATTTCAAAATTATTAAATTTTAATGCGCATGAACTAGAGAAACTATAAGTTGCCATTTAAATTACAAGTACAGTAGGTGCCTTACATTACTTTTACAATTTCGTTTTCATATTTTCCTTCTACGTTCTAAAACACATCTCTTCATTCAATGTATCATTTTTTAGTAATTAATAAAAATTGGAAACAGAAGTTCGATCACTTGTAGACTTATTGTTTGCATTCCTAAATTTCAGAAAGCTGGTACCTAGGTGAAGAATTGGGAAAAGTAGTGCAGTGCTACGAAGCTGCTAAGCTTATTAATAATAATAATTTTAAAACCATATACTAATAATTCAGAGAATTAATTGTATAATTATCATTCAATAACATAAGGTGATCTTCATATATTTCTCTTTTTTTTTCAAACCTGAAGTGCATCTTTAGATTTATCCAAAGGCCAAAAGTAATCAGCAAAACCTTCTATAATATATCCAATAAAATTCATTCCAAGAAAATACTTGACAGCTTCTGTTGGTTGATGCCACATAAGAAGAACAGCATTTACAGCAGCAAGTCCTGCTAATTTCCCTAGTACTCCAGCACCAATGAACTTCATGATATTCTGAGCAGGAATGAACACAGAACTGAAATAAAATAGTATGTTCATGAATTAGAACAGCCCGAGATTAAATTAATAATGTTTTGAGTAGTATTGTAACTTGTAAGGCACTGTTGTATCTAGCTAGCTCTTATAAGCCTTTACATTTTTGTAGAATTGTGTTTTACAGTTTCTGAAAAAAAAAATTCTGCAACGAGAATGGGATATCGTACAATTATCAAAGAATAAACAAACTCTTGCCGATATTCAATACTATTACGTACTGTAATTAGCCTATGTAAGTCTACCAATTCGTATTAAAATACTATCCATAATATGTTTACTTATTTGTTAATGGAATTGTGGAATTGATTATATATTTAGACCAAACTTACGATAATAGAAAATGGTAAAGTCCAACATCCAAATGTTTGTAAGCTTCAGAAACTCGTGATACAAGAACAGGACATCTTGATGGTTTTTGTGCGAAAACTCCTTCTGCTTCAGCCAAAATACTTGAAACACTAAACAACATCAATGTCTATGGAAAAGGACAAAAAACTATTTTATGATAGATTTTCGGAGACTCAGTGGCTTTTCTTGATAATAATTCATCTTCAAAATTATGGATTAGACCACTTCAAATTTTGAAGTGGTCTAGTCCATAATTTTGAAGATGAATTATTACTAGTTTATGATCTTGCTTTGATTTACACGTAGATCTAGATTTTAAAAATAGCTTTTATATTACAGAAACTTTCAAATTTATAAATTCATAAATATAACTGTGTGTAAAATGTAGTGCTATATATTACTAAGGAATCTAATAAAACTTTTGTAGGCTCTAAACTAATATAGAGAATAAGAAGTAAACCCCTATAAGAGAATAAGAGGTAATCAGCTTACTAAAATGTTACCTCACATGATTTATTTTCTTGAAACCCAATGAATCTATTACAGGACAGTTCAAAAAGATATTGAACCATATAATATTGATTACAATTTTTCTAAATTAGTGTATTCAGTTGTTCATTTAAACATTCAATAACTAACATGGCACCCATGAGGCAACTTTCTAACAGAATCCACTCTGATGATGAAGTCCTATTTAACTTCGAAACCTACGGCAGCGTAAACTGCTCCAATATGCCGGATTCTTTCGTTCGATAATTGTAAGAAAACCTGCAGTCCATTGTATTTAATTTCCAAAAGAAAGCAAAAATATTTTTATGAAGGATGGTATAAAAATTTGAAACAGACTATCCGAGCACAACTCATTTTATAATAAAAAGAAAGCTACCACATTTAAATATTCTATTGAAAACTACCTATTAGACAATAAATTAAAAAGGCTATATAGATCAATTCTATGTTGCCAAACACAATTTACAGTAATATTATATTTGCACATTTGTAATGCTAATTTTCATTTTTGAGAAATTTTCGAACTGAAAATTCGTCTGAAATATATTTATAAGATGACTATGAACCTAATGTAGCTATTTTAGAATATTTGCCTATTTCCACCAGACATACAAATAAATATGTTATAATGAAAGTGTTATTCTAAAATTAACATACCGTATATAGTGTTTTGAGGTGTGTTTTAATTTTACTACTGACGATATCCTCTTATTAGTAGTTTTTTTATTATTGTTACTATTGCTTTACTGTACCTTTAAAAAGTGATTGAGAAAGATTCCGTAGAAAAATCCTGCCAATTCAAAATTATCGAATTCTGTAACAATATGGGGATAATAACATAATATATGACTGTAAAAAAAATGCTGCCAAATATCTGGGCCATATATTAAAGCAACGCTGTAGGCGAATAAAATTGAAAATTTGAAGAATCTGCCAGTTGTCCAGTCAGAATACGGAGCTGAGATCTGAAACAGAGTGCATATACATTATAAACAGTAACCTGATCTACTCGTAGTATTGCTAACTATTTCATTGATTTTTTAGAACTTTACTTTTTATATGTAACACCTGAAACACCAATAAGAAAAAGTATAAATTCGAAAAGTATTTTCGTCCATGACGTTGAACCTTAGAAGTTACTTTGTCATAATTTATAGTAATGATAACAGTTTTATAAATACTGATAATTAATTATATTTACCGATTTTTCAAAGTCTCTGTACCGCACAAAAGGTCCTGTGTAAACATATGGTAAATATAAAGAGTATGACTGAAGTGTCAGAAGATCTTGTAAATATCCATTTCCATTTGGATATTTGGTATAGTGTTCCATACAGAAACTTATGATTCGACATAAAATCCATGCCTCACTTACAAATATTGTAAAATATACCTGATAATCAGCTTGTCCTACAACAGCCTGAAAGAAAAATAGTGCAATTAAAATATTAAATAACTCCAGATTTGAAGAGTACCAAACTCATCAAAAGCAAAATATATTAGAATGTCTTACAAGGAAATATTGCATCTTGTATATGAAATTTTCATTGTAAAAACACTTTGCTAGAAATACTGATGGAAACTTCTTCTTGGTTCATTCATGCTATAGTTGTAATAAAGGGGTTTTGAAACCAAACCTTTTCCTTCCAAAAATGCAATATATTTCTGGACCTACGTGGTGCCGTCATCATCGCAGATGGATTTACTGTTCTACAACTAAATTTATTTACCTGACGACGGTACTACGTAGGTGCTGAAGTATATTGCATTTTTTAAAGGGTTTGTTTTCAAAACCACTTTATTACAACTTTGCTAAAACATTTCTTGAAATACTGTAAACTCTCAAACTGTTTATATATTGAGAAAAAATAATTAATGCAAACAAAATATAAATAAAATCAGTCATCTTATCGTTTTCATAACTGTAGTTGTAAACAGTTGTTTTATATCAAAAAGCTGTGCACAACTTATATGAGAATATGGTACTTTCACTTAATGGATGCAGTATAACTTGAGTTTGAGTAATGAGTATACTCATGATTAGTGTTTTCAAGTTAGTATACTCAAAGAAAAAAGTTTCAAGAACAGTATATGAACTTCTATTATATAAATAAAAATGTACATATTTTCAATAGTACATTTAAAATTAGATACACAGTAGTAGTTACACAGGGTGGTCCAAAAAACTTTACACCAACTTCAGAACTTGCAATTGGTCGTGATCTACTGAAGATACAGACTTGAAATAAAAACCATATAAAAGTTCATTCAATTGCCTATCTACACATATATAATTTTATGGTGATATCTACAATAGAATATGCACTACAATCTTTTTCCAAAAACCAAACGTAAAAAGAAGTTACAGGAATTTTGTACATCTCTTATTCCCTTTTTGGGTTGTTTCCTCATTTTCTCTATAATTAAAATATTTAATAGATATAACATGAGGGATAACGAGAAGAACCAACATAATTAAACTGCATATCATCCTTGGAACTGTAAGGTAATCTATTATTGAGAAATTCCTAAATTACCTTTACGAATCACTTAATCCATGGTCAGGCACTTTATACAACTTAAACTTTGCTTTACCTATTAATGGGGTAGTATTTGAGAACTAAATAATTTTTGTCACAGCTTATCAAAGGGTTATAATGTATTGGAAAATTTTATAGTGATTGATTTCATAAATATTCGAAACAAACAAAATTTTAGCAATTTGCGATATTTTTCATGTGCTCAACTTTTTTTCATGTAAGGTTTTGGGGAAAGGCTGTAGCGCAGCTGCTATTGCAGATATCACATATTAATATACATGTAAGTAAATTAACTTTAATGTGGTTTAATTTCAACACTATATCTTCAGTAATTCAGCAGATATTGCATTTCATATATTGGTGTAAAGTTTTTTAGACCACCCTGCATAATATGTATTTTCACAGTAGCATACAACCACATCTACTTCATTCGTCTTAAAATGACATAAGGATTTGAAGAATTTAAAGAAACTCAATATAAAATTATTAGACAGAAATTAAAACGTACCTTCATATTCATCCAATTTGGTAAATGCATTTCAAACATTCGAAAAAGAAACCATGCATAAGGTATAATTCTCAACCTAGTTAACCAAAATAATGTGAACGGAAGAAATGTCGTCCCAAATAACAACACAGCTCCTCTAATTCCAACTAATTTTGTAATACCAATTAAGGCTATGGCGAGGTAATATATTTGAAGAAACTGAAATTTGAAAACGTCAACATTAACAAAATTTTGTAATAGTACAAAGTAAGGATTAAGTATATACTGTATGAAACGATATACCACTCTGAATTTGTTCTTTTGGGGATACAGATTTTTACTCAATCTGATTGAACTCATTCAAGATTCAAGTATTGTAGAAGCAAAATAATTTACTACCCCTACGATGATGTGAATTATACGATTATTTTCAAAGTCAGGTTGCATCAATCAGAGAATATACAGCAAGTTTAAATACAGCAAGTTTTTTTTAATGTAAAAAAGGAAAAGAAGATTTTATTATTATTATTAATTCCAATATATAAATACAATTATTTCAGATTGCCTTCCAACACATCACATAAGATAAAAACTACTTTTGAAATAATAAGATTCTGTTAATTATGAATGATATTCTGTAAATTAAAAATAAATTTAAAAGCCAACTGACTGTTCTTCTTAGTTAGGAAGTCCTAAAAGTACAGCCAGAAAAGACCAACATAGCCTTGTCATTATTGAAGTGTACAGTCTACTGTATTTGGTATTAAATTATCGGACTATTCAATGACAGCCTTTCCTCATTTATTAGGTATTCAGTGTAGGTACAATTTCATCTGTATAATATAGTGTAAATAGCAATTTAAAAAGCTTCAGAACTTGAATCTGTGTAAATGATAAACTTTCCATAACTGTTGTTTATGTTAACGCTGAAAAATGGTTCCTCAAAGTGCTGAAAATAGAATCTCATAAATTATAGCAAATGTTTAAAAAAAATCAGTAATAAAGTCACAAAAAAATAATTTTGATCAGTTGTTTTGAAGATTAAGAAATTTCCCATCTGTAAATCAGAAACTTTCAAATATGTTAAACTTTTCATTCCTTACCTTAGGCATAAATTTTCTTACAATATTTGCAAGTACAGTTTGTGCTAGAAGAAAAGGCATCAATGTTGTAATTGAATCAAATGTTTGTAAGTATTGATAATCATTTTCATCAGAAGGATAACTAGATAGTAAAACATTTCCTTTAGACAAACTCGGTTTTAACTCCTCTATATGACCTGAAATTAAAAAAATAAGAATAAACATTTGAAATATTCTGAATAAAGTAAATTATAAACATGTTTCATCTTATATTACGTAAGCAAGCCATTCTGTATCTGTAAAGAATGTAGAGTATAAATGCTCCCAGTGCAGTCCAGTAAAACATTCTTTCGATAAATGGAAGTTGTGGTTCAACATATTCTTTTTTCACACTTCTCTGTTTCTTTTCTTGTTTAGATTTCATGGTGACACTACAAAAATATAAAAAGAATAATATCGTATGAGGGTATTTCATCATTTTTTGTAGAATAGTTCAGCAATGAATCTTCTTTCTGAGAGATATGGATTCAATCAAGTCTGAGCTTTTTCCACAAACAAGTAAAAATAAAAATAACTTTTTTTAATCTTGACAAAACATATTTTTATGCAGAAATATTGACCAAAGTGTTTTTATCCGGATTTGTTTGCATAAAGAACCAGATATTTTGACCTTGCTGAGTGTCAGTTTCAATATTTATATACTGTTGTCATACAGGTATACTGTAAATTGTTTCACGTATCTCCTTTACATGTTTTATTTCCAGATATTTAAACACTTTCAACACATTACCAAATGATTGTTAAAGAAACAGCAGTTTGTAATACATAATATTACATAGCATATTTTGATTATCACACGTTATTTAAACATACCATTGGGTTTGTTCAATTTCTCTTTATTGTTTCATTATATACTTACGTTAGTAATAATGAAACATCATCTTAATACACATTATCAACTGTACTAAACTTTTAAAAACTGCTGGGTCCTCGACTTCTCTAATATTCAGTGTAATATAATAAACTTTCATAAATCATTTAACATAACAGTGAGATTTATCATTCTTTTACTTGTAGTTATGAATCGTTACCTTAATTTACCTAGTGTTATAATATAAAAAATGAGTGTTAAATTAACTTACCTTTATTATTACAATAAAGTACTTATATTCTTGTGCCACTTCCTGAAAAGCTCAGTACTACATGAAGCGTGCTTTTGGAGCTTTTATGAGCCAACTTTACAATGCCACATTTACAACAAGTGTTCAGAAAACAAAATCAAGCATCGGATAAAATACTAACTTATTGCACTATTATCTAACATGTGCTTCAAGTATTGTTCAAAATACATTATTAGGATGTCGTCTGGAAAAGCCTGTGCTTAGTTGAAAATACTTCGCGATATCCCTTATCCGATATGTTATATATGTACATAGAGAAAAATTATAGTGTAAGAGTTGGAGTAATAAAGCAGCCAATATGATTTAAAACATCATGATGTTTTAAATCATATTGGTTGCTTTATCACTCCAACTCTTACACTATTACTAAATATGCAGTCAGGAAGTTTCCACGTTGAATTAACAGAGAAAAATTACTCACTGCTCCGGAAAAAAATTGCAAATTAGTCAGAAGTGAAAGTCAGGCATTGAGGTTTCCATATTCGACAGGGGTAAAACCAGAAAACTACTACCGCGCAAATGAAAATATATTTCTCTGGACAACAGCCATCACCTTTTTACACGTTATGTTTCCGAGTTGATAGCTCTACATGAGTTATTCAACTACTCTGTTTGCAAAATTTTAAATCATGTAATTTAGTAACATACGGTATATCTTTAATATATAATAATATATAACTACAAAATATCGTACTATTAATATTAAGTATTATACTTTGCTTCATGTATGTAATCCCTTAGAATCATTTTTTTTATTTCCAAAATTGAAAAGTTTAATCTTCGTCCCTTCTCGAGCTTTTACAGTTTCTTTTTAAACCATGGAAGATTTTCTAATTCCAGCCGGTATTAAATGCATAAAGAAAAACCCAAGCATCGTGAGAATAACTTTAAAGGGTAACCTGCACCTAACGAATTTTTCGTTTTCTGTAATTTTCATGTGCTTTACATTATTAAAATACATTTAAAAAAAGTTTTGCATTTTTTGACACAACAGATCAAAAGATATTTCTATTTATAGAAGTTGATAGAAATTCTGCAAGGTAGCACAAATCGAACTGCTTATCTTCGGTACCTTGCAAATATATGCAAATTAGTCACTGAAAAACACATATCAGAGCATATCTATGAAGTAGTAGCAAAACTAACTTAACAATAATGCAAATTAATCAATTTATTCACATATTAACAGTTGTCTCGTTTTCGGCCACGTTTGCTCCGCTACCTTACAGCTTGTTTTGCCGCATTTTCGTCTAAGGTGAATATCTTCACAACCGGCGATTTTTGGGAGGTAAGAAAAATAATATGGTTTATTTACATCAAGAAGACTAATCTTATGTTATAATATCAGAAAAGTCAATTTAGCTACAAGTATCCCTTTAACAAATAGGAACGAACTTGAAAAATCAGTGTATGTTAATTTAATGGCAATCACAAAACAAGTAATTACCTAAAAAAACTGGGTAATCACTTTATTAGAAATCTGTAATTCAACAATCTACAGAAATTTATATTGAGATTTTGAAAATATTGTAACCTTCAGAAATGATTCCATTCAAAGGATCGGATTCCTCAGTTTATTCTGATATAATCTGCTGGTCATCTTCATAAAATTCCAGATATTGAGTGAATTTTTTGTAAGCATGATAAATTGATGGATGAAAGCCGTACATATTTGATAATTATTGTGATAATAATTTCATCTCCAATACAGTATTATGCTGACTTCAATGGGCATTGCATAAGTTAAATATGTGATTTTTTGTCATTATACCCGCTTTTGATATTTTATGTGCAACCTGCTTCCTTTTAAGGTTTCAGCACAGAAGAGAAAATAACATTTAAAACTTTTTTAGAAATAATAGTTTTAAATTAATGTCAATTCCAGAATCTTATATACATTACGCGGTATCACATGATTTTTATTCTCGACATTTCAAATTAAAAACATTTAATTTTCTTTTTTGTTTTCATCCAGTTTTATCTTCCTTTGAGTAATATTTTTGTTCTTCATATACGATGCCCAATCAGCTCCAACTTGCATAATGCAATAGTTAACAGCTAAAACTATAAGGAATCCAGAAAACACTGAAATTAAGAAGAAGAAAATTGTTATTAAATATACTATTAAAATTATCATTTAAAATATCACAATCTTTGCAAAAATATATCAGCTAGCATCATTTACTAAACAAAATCAGATTATGTTCTTAAGGCTCCCTCACCCAGAATGAAAATTGAATTTTCAGCATAGGGAATCCCGTGTTAAATCCAATACTATTTTAATGCTATTTTTTAAGCAATTATGTAGTGTTTTATATCATTGGATTTTATTCTTATATCTTTCCAAATTTTTAATTAGTATTAAAATAAAATATTTAGTAGATGGTTAGGCAAAAAAATGGGATGACGATTTTAATTATTTTTTTAATCATTGGCATGATTTGTTTTTAAGCTCCTGTCAATTGTTAAATTATAATTAGCATTAAGCAAGCTGAAATTTTTGTCTCTACAGGCAGCCATTTTTTTTTATTATTCGGGTGACTTTTGACATATATATTTGAATATTATCATAACAAATGCAATCCAAAATAAAAATAACGATTTGCGACATTACCAGGTGAGTAATACAAATTTCAAATTTCGGCCTCTCTGTATTTTAATTTTAGGTGGAAGGCTCTTAAATGATTATAAGATAATTCTCATTGAAACTAACAGTCAGATTAAAATCTTAACAAAGGTATTCGACATTTGAAATAAAGTGGTATACCGAAAACATAGAAACTTTAAACTAATCTTCTTACCCCATTCATTGTAACTACTTTTAATTAAAATGAACGGAAAGTATTTACTTACATCCTTCGTGAAATCGTTTTAGTGCTTCCAAACCAATATCTGCATTTCTTGATAGGAAAAATAATCCAGCAACTTGAGGGAAAAAAGCAGCAAATCCTAAGAATACGCATTTCACACGAAAAAGCAGACAGTAACGGAACAATGATATCTGGAGGAGTGGAGAAAGAAAATTAATTACAGTATTAATTATAACAATTCATTGATTTGATAAAGAAATTAATAGTTAATTATGAAAACTATACTTCAGTATGTGGAGTCAATATTTCCTTATACATCGCAACAGTTAAAAATCAGTAAGAACAATTATGTACAGTAAACTCAAAATATTTTTACGGTTCTTAGTTCTAAATATGTTGATTTAATCCAATTGTTGATATTATAATATGACTGTTTTTACATTCATTTTAAAAATAAATGTTTTAATTCGATTAAAAATGGTGTACAAGTACTACTCTATAATGCTCCTCTGGAGATCGACCAAGAACAGCTCAGTGTCGCATGAAGAAGCAAAATCAATAACAGCTTTCTTTTAAACTACTATAGGCTGGTGCATTCAGCTCGATTGGTTTTAGGCTCTATATACAAGGTGGGCAAAAAAAAACGGCACCACTAATTGTTATATAAAAAAACATTTTCAGAAACATAACAATATTCTCTTTCGATTGGTTTTTAAATTCAGTTTCTATCTCCAATATTGCAGAAAATATTCCATTTTCAAAAGTGTTGCAGTTTTTTTGGCCCACCCTGTATATTGATATAAACGCTATAAGTGTTCCTATCAAGCTCTAGGCTGTCAGTTTCGTTAAAAACATAGTTCTTGACCACTTATCGAGACATGGACTCGCTCACTCCGTTATCCCACCTACAAGAATCCTATAATTGTGATTAAATATGGCTGTATCTATATGTACTAAACTGGTGATACCCTATATACACAATTTTCCGAAACATATTGTTACATTATATTATATATTCTAACCTTTCCATCAGTTTTTAATTTCTCCAAAGGCATGACGTAATCTGTTGCATTTTCCAATATATATGCAAGAAAGTTTAAACCAAGAAAGTATGCATTGTGTAACTTTGGTTGATGCCACGTTAATAGAATACAATTTACAATACACACTCCCGCCAGCTTCGAAAATACTTTCGAATTAATAAAGTGAATGTGATTTCGTACAGGAATAAACACATAACTGTAAAGAAAAAAATATGATGTTTAACTGCTATTTTATATTTTGAATAATTCTGCATAATGTATAATGCTTGGAATAGATGTATAATGCTTGGAGTAGATGTATAATGCTTGGAATAGCAGAAACAACAGTATTGAGGTGTATAAATAAGTCAGAATGGAGAGGACCCTTCGTCACACTTCTATAAGGTAGATTTACTGTACATTCAATGATTTTTGTTTAGCATTAGATAACTAATTCTGAACATTCTAATTTATTGAATTACTTGATGAAATTTTATATAGTTGTAGCAAAAAATGTGGTTTAAATACTATAACTGTTGAATTGTGTTACCTTATAGAAAGTGATTTATATGAGAAGTAATGTTAACATATGAGTTTAATATTGCTGATTTAATACTAGTATACTACAGTATGGTAAAGAAAGAATATTCAATAATTTGCGTTCAATACACCACTAATACTAGGTTACTCGTAATAGACACACAAACGAATGATTACATAAAATCTATTTCCGAACTTACAATATAGTAGCATAAATTCACACAAATGAGGAAGCACCAAAATACCAAATCAGTTTAATTTATCATAAACTGAATAATTTAATAACTGAAAAACAAATAAAAATGAATGTCATTGATGGATGAAACCACTACCTATTACGAACACTATCGTAGTGTTAGTAGGTAGTGGTTGAAACAATATTTATCTTGATGAAACTAAATAATAACACTTTAATTCTTACGTTAAAAGAAACTGATATAATCCAACATCCAAGTTCCTGTATGTTTGAGAAACTCTTGAAATGAGAACTGGACATTGAGATTGAGTTTGTTTGTACATTCCTTCGATATCTGATACAAGTATTGGAATACCAAATGACATCAATGTCTGTGGACAAGTAACGTACATGTATTCATCTATAGTGATAAAATTTAAATAATTGCATAGTATTTTTATTTATTATTTTTTTTTTTTTCATTTTTAAACAGTTTTGTAAAAAGTTCTTTTCTGGACTGCTTTCAAAAGTATTGAGAATGTAGTTAATTAGTTATTACATTGATGAATTCAAGTAAGAAATGATATACTGACTTTGGGCTTTGTATATTAAAAAATGTGATTATTTATAGTTCGTACAAGAATCATATAAATTTTGAAAATGAGTCAGAATGTTATCATAATTAATCAATATTGACTTATTGAGAATTACTAGCTGGTAATAAATTCAGTTGAATTGAGATTCAGAATTCATTGACTTGCGTAAATAAGGGATAGAGGAACCTATACACTGAACCAGGAAGTTAATAAGCATACTAAAACTGTAAGACGTGATATAATATTCTGTAAAAGTGATATTTATATGAAAGATTAAGATTTTTTCAGCAGTTGAAAATTTGTTTTATTAATTGGCGAAGGAAAGTGTTTGATTCTTCACAGAATATTATTTTGATCGCTTCATGATATTACTCGTTAGTATACACACAATCAAACATACTGGTATGATAATTTATATTACAGCAATGAAAGTATTATGCAGAAGATGTCAATTACTTTCTGTTTCAACTTATAAGTTTTGTAGTTTTTGAAACACTTTCCGATTTTATTAAAATGCCTTTACAGAAATAATTGTTGTCTATACTGCGTATACGAATTGACGGCAATATATTATTTTTCAGTCATAAAAATGTGAAGTAAAAGAGTCGAGTTAATAATTAGTCCATTCTCTATTCATATTGTATACTTACCTTAAGAAAGTGGTTAAGAAATGCAGCATAGAATAAACCTGCAAGTTCAAAATTATCGAATGTTACCACAATATTTGTATAGAAAGATAATATACTGTTGTAGAAGAAATGCTGCCATATATCAGGACCATATAGTAAAGCAATATTGTAGGCAAATAACAGCAATGTTTTGAAGAAGCGCTGGAAGTTCCATCCACGATATGGGATTCTTAACTGCATAAAGAAATAATATAAGATGCAGCGTCAGATAACTTTCACTTGAAATGCTTCCTCCATTTCAATTTATTATAATAATAATAATAATAATAAGAACTTTACATTGAAATTGAGTGACTAAGATAAATTGGTATAAAATCAATGCTCCGTGCTAAATAAAGAATATTTTTCTTATTCAGCATGAATAAATAAATTTCGATAGAGAATAATCCCTGTATTCATCATGAATAAGTATGTTTTTAGTTAAAAAGTACTTTAACCATTTAATATTTAGCTTTTTACTTTATAAAATATTATGACAAAAATGTGCTTAGGTTATTGCATTGTTTCTAATTTTTATAACAATAAAGAGATAACCTGCATTAGATATCAGAGGTAGAAGTGCTCAGTGTTGAAGCTTCAATTAATTAAATTCTAGAAATCTAAATGACTGATACAAAGAATCATTCTATTTTGAACCGTCTTCTCGTTGTAATAAAGAATTATACTATTATGATGTTATTTGTTTACTATGGTGCTGAAAAATCGTATAATGAAATATGGAAATTGGTAAATCTATCATTACTGTTTCATAGCGTTGATTCACCACCTTGACTATGTATATAATCTTATGTAACTGTTTTCTTTTTCTTTTTAAACTTGTGCAATGCAATGTAATGAGTGAGGCTAATCCCATCTTAAACTATAATATCAGTTCATAACAATTAAATGTCTTGAATATTTTTTCAAAACATATTGGCGTCGTATTCCATTAATCTATCAATGGTCATGTGTACTTTTGGAACACCTTTGTTTAATGTTAAGTGATATATCAGTCATATCGCCTCATGAAAGAAAGAACAAATGTATACATCAGTCAATAGTGACTCACCGACGTTTCAAAATCTTGATACCGTACAAAAGGTCCTGCAAAAACATACGGCAAGTAAAATGCATATGACAAAAACGACAACAGATCTTCCCAGTATCCTTTTCCATTTGGATATTTCGTATAATGGTCCACACAGAAGCTAATGTTACGACATAATAACCATCCTTCACAGACAAATGATGTGAAAAGAGCATGGAAATCGTCCTTGCCCACAGCCAACTGAAATGCGATACAAAATATTAAAAAATTTCTGCAAGAGAAAATACTTTGCTGCCATTCCTATGTGAAAAGTAACTTTTTTTTGGTGAATTTTGTATTTTGACCTTTCTCACTACGACTTTGAAATAATATAGCAATTTTTACTATAACTTTATAATAATATTAAAACGAAGAAAGAGTGAAATTTTTATTCAGGCTAACAAAAACATTAATCATAGTTCTCAGTAGCAATGTAAAAGTATTATTTAAATGCATGTGGAAGCCTTCATATTGAGTATTAACATTATTTTGACATCTTTGATGGGCTCCTGTCTCAGTAAAAGTATTAATGATATAAAAGTTACTGAATTTTAATGTTTTAGAATTATCTTTGATGTAATACTTGGTAACGACACAATCATAATATTTGTATTTCCTACTGATGAAGGTATACCAAAACTAGTCTTATCTAGTCATTTAAACAAACCTTTCATTTAGAACATGAACTTACACCAAGTTTAGTCTTTTAAATTTTAAGTTGCATGAAATTTGAAAGTGTCACAAAATGAAACAGATATTTTTTAAAAAATAATTATATATGTCGATTAGAGTTACCTTGTGATACATTACTATACATCGAACATTTAGAATTATACTTCACCTTTATATTCATCCAATCTGGTAGAAATACTTCAGATAGTCTGAATGCAAGCCATGCATAAGGTACCAAATTATTTCTCAAAAACCAACATATTGTGAATGGAATAACAGTAGTTCCAAATGCAAGGAAAATTCCTTTGATGCCCATTAATTGGAATAAACCAACACATGAGACAGCAATATGAAACACCCGAAGAAACTGAAACGAAGGTCTATACGTAAAAATAATGCTACAGTATTGTTATCATTGCTAACGAAATAATTTATTGAAATTAGATATCTTATACGTATAATTAACATTAAATGTTTATAATATTAAATATAAAAAATTCATTTAGCTATTAGAATCTTTTTTCTAATAATATTACTTTTTCTTTTTGCTATTTTGGTTTGTTGGATGGATAGATAAAACAAATAAGTTAGATGATATGCTAACCAGCACCAGGAATATAATATTAATATAACCAAAATGGTATTCTTGAATATACCAAAACGTTTTCAGCAACTATTCAACTATTTTATACTATAAGAAAGAAAATTACTAATAATGAAGATGAAAACGAAATTTGTATTATCTTTTGGTTGTGAACATTATTTCTGGAATTATACTGTGTACTAATAGGATACGTATGAAACATTTTCTTTAGAAAGAGTATTATTTTAGGAATGAAAATACATTTCCATAATAAAAATTAAAGAAATAAGTAATATATGACAAAATAATCTGGGGGAGTGTTTCATTCCAAACCACCTGTTCTTGAAACACTGTATGGAACGTTGAACCATATATATGTACTTTCCATGTTTATTTGAGAGAGACGTAGATATGTATTATTATATACTGCAGGAACGCCTTAGAAATTTCCTCTAACGCCGAAGAAAATTTGAATATCGGATGTACAAAAATGTTCTTTTTAATTACATTTTTTTTAATAAAAAGTGAAAATCATCTAACCATTATGACTAATACATAGATGTTGTATAGCTACAAAAAAGGAATGGTCAAAAGGCATCCGACTACTAATTACCTCGAATTACCTTCTTTTTTCACAAACAGAGTGTTACGCTGACGCGAAATTTACTAAGGAGTTACACTATAGTATATTACTATTAAAATTTCAATGGTATGTTGAAACTAAAGTATACTTAACTTATTTAAATCTACTAATACTTACCTTTGGTACATATTTCTTGATAATATTTGCAAGAATCGAATGAGCAATTAGCAATGGCAGTATGGTGGTAACTGAAGAAAACGTTTCTGTATATTGATAATCACTGTCATCAGCGATGTATGTAGGTAATAAACTATTTCCTACTGATAAATTATGGATTATATGTTTCAAATTACCTGAAACAAAGATATTTAAAATAATATTTAATTCAATTTTCAGTAATAAAGTAAGAAATTAAATTATAATATCATACGTATGCATGCCATCCTAAATCTGAACAGAATATATAACACAAAAGATCCCCAAGCACCCCAATAAACGAGTCTCTCCAAAAGGGGAAGTTCATATTTGATGATTTTCTTTTCCTCTTTTTCTTCAAAATTCTCATCCTTTTTCATTGTGAAGCACTGAGAAAATAAGAAAAAGTATATTACATATTATAAACGTAATACGTATCAAACTATTTTTATACAAGCATTGCGACGTACGTACTACTTGGTATGTCACGAAGCCAAGTTATTTATTGGTGTATTTCTTTGTACAAGAAGAATATAAAAAACAAGATAGAAAAATAATGAAAATTATACTTGTATATCTTATTGTATGGGCCTATGTTGTGAACTGTATAGTTATAGAAGCAGTAGTAAACAGTTTAATTTTAGAAAATTGTAAATATCAATACATTGAAACATTACGTCGAGCATTTTGTTAATTGCCCTTTCTATAAGTTAAAAATGGGACCACACAGCTGTATATACCATTGTGTAAAAGCTTTACTTTTAAAAAACAAAAATTTGCATTCGTTTATATTTATTTCAAATGTTATAGACAAGACGATCATGTTATCATGACTACCCACTCATTTACTTACATTAATATTATAACTAGATTACAAATAAAATTGAACATATTTATAAATTTTTACATTGTGAGAAAGTACCTCGTATTATATACTTATAATAGTTATAAATAACCCAAACGTACCTTTATATATGAAGTTAAACTACTGTGTCGTATAAACTAAAGCAATGGATAACATTGACACTCAGCAGTCTGCACGTGCAGTTGAAAAAAGAAAATAAGGTTCATTATAGGTTGAAATATCATTCTTGTAATCTGACATTTACAACAAGTGTTTCAGAAATAACATCGATGCCAACACAAATGTTTGTTTTTATGTTTTACTTCCAATTAAAGTTAATACATGTCGTGTAGAACCAATGTATCACCTTAGATATTACTTCGGTGATCATGGCAAGAGAGTATTATAATTATGTAATAATAATGAAAAAAAAATCAGAGGAACATTTTTTAATTTCCTAACCAATTTTTCATCTTCTGTACTGTACATTCTTTAATATAGACATATGAATGTATAGATAGTTTAAGCTCGCAGGTCTTCGATTCATATTTGTTAAGTTTGTCAAAATGGAGTAATAAAGACCAATAAAAAACTGTATATAACTGGTAATATTTCGATATTTATGTATATCATTATCAAACAATCAGGTTTGATAATGATATTACATAAATATCGAAATATTACCAGTTATATATACAGTTTTTATTGGTCTTTATTACTCCATTTTGACAAACTTAACACATAGGAATGTTTAGATGGTACCATTATAGATCTAGAAATAATCAATACAGCAGTTCTTCAAAACGTGATGAAAGATAATTTTCTTAAATTTTGAAGATACAACCTTTTGTCTGACCACTATATAATGTGTCTATAATTTCAGTACTTTGATTAGTATTGTTTTCGGGTATACTACTAAGTTAACCCCACATTGATTTTAGGATTTAATAATTAGGTCTAGGTCAGCAGGTTAGTTTAGTAATAGAACAGTTATTAGTATTAGTTTATAATGCATATTTCAGATAAAATTAAAGGTTTTTTCAGATAACCTTTTCCAGTTTTTCTAACCTTACAAAAGCAAAACAAACCTAACCTTACAAAATCAAACCTGGCCCTAATTTAACCACAGCTAACTCTTCTCAAAATTTAGGGCAAATTTTCCTTGTAGGTAAAGCTTTTTGCGATAATTTAGACAAATTAAAAATGTAGAAATTGCAATTTGCAATTATTTTGTTTATTATACTAAGTTTATATTCCATTTATAAATACAATAAATTTAATGTGGGGCTAACTTTGTAGTATACCCTTGTTTTCTACAGTTCGATTAACATTGCGTCTAAATTCCATTCCACTTCTGTCACTCCAAGAAATTGAGCAGTACCCGAAAACGAGGTACTGCTCAATTTCTTGGTGAATACGTTCGTTGCAGGATGTCATCAGAACCTGCATTTTTGTTCTATGCTGAAACCACGCGATTTTTTTTTATCCTGCTGGAATGCACTTTAGCTGGTAAATCCTTTCTTTGTCAAAACACCAACTTTTGTTTTATCTTTTAATATGGATATTGAACATTCAAGTTTTAAATCAGTTAATTGTAGAATCAAAATAATACATATATAAAAGTAGTAAGTCATGTTATGCATATTCTACCGTCAGTATAATCAAAAAGATATTTCAGTGAATATTTACATTCTTTATATTGTTTTCTTGTATAACTCAATCGGAAATTAATATTCATTAAAACTCATTCTTTATAGCACTGTTTTCATCGTGTTGGTGAAATAAGGAAAGTTCAGATATTGAATTGGTTTTAGTTTCTGCTTCATAATTATCATGACTTTTAGTATAAATGATGCGATAAAGAAAAGAAAATAGGAACTGAAAAGAACTTTGTTAAGCAAGTTATAATTACTCTTCATTAATAATGGAGATCAAGAACATTATAATAATGGTAACAGTAACATAATAACCTTAAAATAAAATTCAAACATGATGGTTTTTTAATAGAGCAAGGTTTCGAAATTCCATTGTCCTTAATTACGAAAAAGTGCAAAACTTCGATAATTAACAATGTGTGTAACCCTTTGATGAATTCATATGGCTATTTTATTAATTATAAATAAATATTGAAGCATTGAATTACTCAGTTACCAATTCACTATCGAACGTTGAAGTATAAAAAAAATCAGAAATTTCTATTTGAAAACTGATTTGTGATTTTGTTTACGAAAACAAAAATGAAATTTGTATTTGTTCTGTGTTTGATTTTCACTGTTCAGATGTTTATTGCACACATCCATGCACTCACTGATTTGAATTCTCCTGCATGTCCTAAAATAAAGGTAAGTAAAAGTGTATAAGCCAGCTAATTTATTAATTATATACACGTCAAACTCCCCAGCACAAAAAACTGGATTTTTAATAAGTTTAAATTGTCCATTTTATTTGTCTTCAATTTTCGCACTGGACGTAATGTAACTTAATAAAAATGTACATTCTCCAGTCATGTCTAAAACTTGGTTTGTTACTGCCTCTTACACTATTATCTATTCATCAGGAAACATTCTTAAGTTACATGTCCCGTTGCACTATCTATCTAACCAAAAAAAAAGTCCAATTAGAATGAAAGTAAAAATGAAAATGGTAAGTAAGGAGTACCAACGTATGTACACTACCAAGTCTAAATCAGTCTCATAAGAGTATTATTTTGCAATGATGTGAAAATTTTCTGTAAGAAATGAGTACATTATTAATATCTTTTTTTCTAGTGTACAAGTAATGACGACTGCAAATGTGATGGTGTGGACTGTATTTGCTGGTTCCTTAATGACCCTACATCCGGAGCTTGTGTGAGAAACAATATGGTTAGTTATATTAAGGACACGGCAGCAGCAGTTTAGAAGAAAATAGACTATTCATTTGATTTCAGTATAATTACGTAGGATCTATTATTTATGAATATACGTTATGCAACTTTGTCTTAGTTCTGCTAAATTAAAAAGAAACTTGTGATGAGAAATGTTTTTTATTTTTCCTCCAGAAGAAATAATTCACTGAGAGATCGAGGGCGAAGAGTATCAAAGTGTAATATATTTTCAAAATGAAATAGTAGCTTATTGTGTAATTGAGTGGTATGTCGGAGTAAGAAGCTGGCCACTTTCAGTCTTTCACCCAAAAAGTAAAATTTAACTACCGTACTTTATAATTGTTGAAAATACTTTAAACCTCATTTCTTCGCCTTGAAACTTTTATTTTTGGCACTTTTTATAAAATGGGTCATGGACGCCAAGTGGTACCATCTAGAAATATTTTCCGAAAGAGTACAGCCTGTGCTTTAACTTGGTGATAGAATCATGTCTTTAGTATAAAAACTGTTTGAGGTATTTTAGTTTGGAAATTGGACCAAGTTTTCTGGACCACTCCGTATATAAGTGCCACTGTAAAAATCAGTATTCTACATAATTTTTTCAATATATTCTGCTTCTAGCAGCTAGAATCGTGGTATTATTGTGATATAGAATATAACTCACACAATTAGTATGCTATATGCAATCACTTATATATTCAGCTGACAGCTAGCTAGCAAGCAGGAAATATTTATATCTTGATTTTATTGTTTCCTAAATTTACGTTGTTGTAAGTTATAATATTTTCAAATCCTAAGAATATTGTATGAGAAATGTAAATAATAACAGTTCGGTTGTTAGACATTTCTATTGTCTCAAATTGAGTGAGACATTTCAATATTCTGAAACTGAGCCGTCAATTTGAAACGAATGGTGAAGGTCTGCGTTTAAAACACGTAGTACAAATTAATGGTACAAAGAATTTGTTGAATATTATTCAGTATTAAGAAAAGAGCAGGGACTCCGCGGAAATCTTTTTAGACAGGGTGGGCGAGACTTAGAAAATATCAACTTAATAATGAAAAAAAAAAGCTTCACAAGTTTTTCTTCAGTAATTTTATGGTGGTTAACTGGCGCGGATCCTGAAGAGAATTTCTGGAAAAGCAAATATTGTGTGTCGCAAATCGTCCGCGAAGCGCCAACACGGTTGGCGCGAGAGGGATTTTTTTTTAAGTAACAGTCAAAAACTCTCTATTTTAGGCCATTTTTACTTAAATTTTGTGAAATTCGACTCCAATTTTTTCTATTCATTGTTACCTGCATTCTTCTTTTTTTTAATTGTATGAGATGTGCGAGATCGCCCCCCCCCCCTCTCCCCCTGTTCCGGAGTCCATGTACAAGAGTTGGGACAGATTTAGTGAAGTGTTTCTTTTCTTTTTTTTTTTTCTTTTTTTTTCGAATACTTCCTTTTCCTGTGCATGATGAATATGTAAATAGCAGAACTGTAACTTCAACATTTTATATCTGTATGAAAAAAATACATCAATTGTCAAATGAAATTTTCGTAAATAGCTTACTGAGGATGAAAAGAAATAAAAAGCCACTGAAAGAAAACCTTATGTTCTACATACCTTAAACCTGTAAATTTTTGCCGCATGGGGTCCCAGTTTGCCACACAAACAATTTTCTATTCCCCCTTTATCAGCAGG
>JAQIWE010000283.1:0-25046 GCA_034698565.1 Campodea plusiochaeta
AATAAGAAATCATTTTAAATCACCGACGAAGCGACGATCCTCTTGAAAAGAACAAAAATAATAAAACTAAAAATCACTATTGTAATATAGTGCAGCTATTGTGTCACAAAGGAACCATCACTGTCAACACCCATTTCGTCTATACACTATCATCCTGCCGATAACATAGTTTTCCACGTAAAAAAGCGTTCTAATGTACAAACATCAATACACTAGATGATGATTCACTACGCAATAATTTCCTTCCTTCAAGTACAAATACTACTACTATCCAATCATTTCGAACACCTGAATGAAACTTAAAGGGAATCAATAACTACTGCAAGGTCTCTGACCATAAATATAGTAGACATGAAGGCAGCACACGAAATGCAACTATCATCTAATCTATCAGCTGATATTGCGCTGTTGTTCAAAAACTGTAAACTTCACTACAATAATATTATCGGCTATAAAGAACTTTTTTATCACAACAAGCGAAAATCTTCAAAACCACTTTGATCACTATGAAGACATTGTGAAATCATTTTTTCTTCAACAACTGAAATTATTACGTTACTACTAATCAATCAGCTATTTGAGGAGACACACGCCGAGCAGAACTATACAATTTCATTATTTAAATGTAACATTTCAAATATGAAATAATTATTTTCCAACTTTATCAATTGGTTATTCTAGTAAGCATTAGCAATAATATAATATATTATAAATTATCATACAGTACGCGCAAGGCAAGTACTCTGCTTTTATGAATTCATATTTGATTACATTCATAGAGTTTACTGACAGTACGAGGACGTTTATAAATAGAAGTCTACACTGGACAATTGCAATGATTAGCAATGAGAAACACATTAATTTTTCTTGTTTTATTGAGGAGTGACAGTACCTGAGGAATCTTCCTATTTAGAAAATATATATAAATGCTGGATTGCTGGTTGAAACTGCAGATTGTATTGCACACGTTCCACTATTTAACAATGATGTTAAGTGAAGGAAAGTTATGATGCGAAATTTTAATTACAAACTCGTAAGGCATACGAAGGAAACAATAAAGAAAACAATAAAATAATTACCCTTATTTCTCGAAACTCCGGAAACAGTAATAATTGACCATTTTCTTTGCACAACACTAAAACTTGAAGGTCAGTATCAAACATACGATACAACTGAGTCTATCACAGACAGCTATAGAATGTCACTGTCCGCGACAAGTGATAAATCCTATCAGTATTGGATTGTGAGACGAAATTATCAAAGAAATAAACAAGGGTAAAAGCGTTTATATACTTCTCCATGCATTCGCGCACGATTTTATGCAAACAACTGATAGCAAGTTCAAATTCCTTTTTCGAATGAGGAAGCCCACACAACACTGCGTTTTCAAAACTTTGAGCATGAACCAATTATGGCTTTCTCTCGAAATGAATTGAGCATTTACTGGTTTCTTATGCAAATGATGCGAAAAAAGATGATCCACCAGCGTGTAATAAAATTACAATGCACCAGAATTGGTTTCATTAAAGAAACCAGCTGATTTACTACTTGAAACAAGTTTACTAAATTATACATCCAATTTTGCACTATAATTTTCCGCTTATTGCAATCATGATAGAAGCGAGAATAGTTATTAACACCATTAGAACAAAATTGCTTTCACACGAAAACTTTTCGGCGAGAAAACATTTTAACAATGAAGCAAATTATTGCCAAATATCTACAATGGTATTACATGAACATTTTAAAAAGAGATAAGAATCAATTTCACAATTGGTTACAGCACTGCTGTCAATTTTGCTCCAAGCTTAAAATGATTCACATAATGAGGTAGTTAATAAAACTTTACACGCCTTAAAATATTTCCCCCACAAATACAAGCAGCTATTTCCGTCGAGGATATCATTCAGTAGAAAAGGAAGTCCATTATAAAACAGATACATACAACAAAGTTTCGGAGGGGAACTAAATGACACCAACCATTGCTATTCATATAAGTTATACGAATAAATCCGATTTATTTTGTATGTACCAGGCGTAAGAATGAAGGCCACATGCAGAGAAAACAACTGTGGTCATTGCAATAAATTAATAGATACAATCGTAAGGACTACTTCGTTCTCTACGCAGCACGGGCTCTTTCATAATAAACAACAATTACGATTATTATATCCTACTCATGTCAGCTGACATTCGGCCTCATCAGAAATTAATATTATCATTTCACGTCACTTGTTATTAATGCATGACTTAAATTCAGTTTTAAAGCTAAAGGTTTTGTTACTTCGGACAATAGTCTATACTATAATTATGTCAATTTCGTACTCCAGATTTATTTTGTGGAATGTAACATACTTGGCAATAGTTGTTATTGAAAACAAACCTCATAGATAGATCTTCCAGTATAAGTTTTGGAATTTGGACCATGGTTATTTTTAAAGACAACAGGCAAAAACTCAGATGATCATTCATGTTAACCTGATAGACTATGATATGACCAGAAGTATTTTTGCCAACTTTAGTTTAAAACGCCAGAATATATGAGAAAATAAAACATATTACTTCATTTGAATAATGAAAGCTGCTTCTTCACTAAAATAATATGAGAGTATTCGTGTGGAAATATAACTATAACTAGTACACCAATACTACAGATGAATCAGCAGACGACCCCCATCGATTATTCCATACCGCACTATAAATAATACGTGAATAAAATTTCCATATTCGTAACACCTGTTTCTTATACACGTAATATAAACAAAGGAATCACAAATTCACAATATCGAATATCACTAACGAATAAAAGACGAACATATTTCAACACCGAATTTCGAAGTTACACGGGACACAGCATCACTGATCACAAAGGTACACATAACACGAGAAAATAATACCTACCATCACCACTTAATCCATCATCCAACACAACATTTTCCAAGTGTTGTTGTCTGTTAATAGCCTGACTCAACAAAAACACTTTATGTAAATTAGGTAAATAACGTTTCAAATTATTCGAAGTTTCAGCTGTGAGATCTGTCATTGTACAAGATGATTCAGATATCTCCAATGACTAGACTGAAACAGAACCACCTGAAAAACACTCATCTATAACTACCTGATATGTTAAACCTCTTTTTAATCCAACGGGAACACTTGCGGCCTACATGTGCAACCAACTATTCAGATTATAGCAACAGGAAAGGTGGAAAAGTTTTTTTTTTCTTTTTAATTCTTCACCGTGCCAAATATATATAAAAAAGAAAATGTTATGTTGCCTACAGAAGAAATACAGATCTAAATTCTGGATGACTTCCAGTGTAATAACTGATGGAATGAAATAAATTATTCTCGGGGAAATTTGAATACTATAGAGTGTAGTTAAGCAGTAAATTTTAATTAAAATTTCACTGGGACTCCGAGGTTCTCGAAAACAAAGTGATACTTATGTATATACAGACATTGGAGCTTTTTCGGTTCTGTCTGATAATTTAGGTTTGCACCTTATACGTCAAAGGTTTGCACCTTATACGTCTGATCAGTATTTCGGTATTTATAGTAGCAAAGAGAATAACTGAAAAGGGTATAAAACCAAACTCCTTTGCACATATTATAGTACATTGAACTAGTTATTGATGATCCACAATCACATCACAATATTTGATAAGGTGTCGTAATCACATTATTTACCAATATTTGATAACATAATCATAATATTTGACTACAACAAGAACTAATAAAAAAATTCCTAAACTAATAACAAATAAACACTTGAAACAGCCAACCTGTTGCAGCACTGGTCCGATTCGCCGTGATCCTAAAAATCAACTAACGTTCAGTACACTACGTTAGCAGTTAGATGTACGTAATAGTAGCACCTCACTGTCTACCACAACACGTAACTCACAGTACGAATAAAAACAATATCCAACTGGAAGAAAACAAAAAGTGAAACTGAAGGCTGAATGAAATGAAGGCGAATTCACACGCAATTGTATATCTGATGCTTCCGATTCCTCAAACGCCAAACGTGAAAGTTTTCATGCACAAATAGGTCTTTGATGTTTCTGTCGCTTGGAGTTGTTTCAAGGGCAACTAAAGAACTAACTAGTGCGTTATGTAGCCAGCTGAAGGGGAGGAAGATACACTCTCATCCCTCTACTAAACTTTTTGTAAAAAATCTCCCTTTTCCTTTTTTCAATCCCTCCATCATCTCCTTTCATCCATATGTATTCTATCGTTTCTTACAGGGTGCTTTGGAAGGTTTCAAATGAAAATATCCAATTACACATATGCCTTCACACCACAAATATTAACAGAGGACAGGCCCTACTTTTTACTATATAGATAATAACTGCACTTGTGGTTCATTCTACTACCCCTCGCAGATGTGGTATTCGGAATTTTGGAATTATTCCCAATTCTCATCCAGAACTAAATTACAGGAATTCTGATTTTTTTAAGTCCATTAATTATTTGATGTGTCGAATCACAACCACTAAACATGTTTCTGTCTTTTGGATGTTCCAGACAGAATTATAAAAGAACAGAAAAAGCGAATTTAATACGCTATGTTGTATCGTACATTCCTATCGAGATAACTTTCTTCAAATAATATATTTAATAAATTAAATTAAAAGGTTATTCACTCACATATTTTTTTCAAATCTTGAGAATAAAAGTAAACGAAAGAAGTCCCGAAAGGAAATGCGATCAGTAATTTCACACATAAAACAAGAATTAAAAATACCAAGAAGAAAGGAAGAGTAAATTACAAACGTACCGAAAGCTATAAAATACTAAGGATGTTTGGATCAAGTGCATTAGGTTCTCCACGACTAACTACTGTATCAAATCATCACAATGCGCGTAAACTAAATAACCTCTTGACAACAGCAGACAGATAAAATTTATTTATAAGTCGTCATTTCGATTTGTTTTGCTGTAATAATATGACTCTAAACAAGTCGTTAAAACGATCGTGAACTTAGAAGTAAGTATAAATCCGGCACGTAAAACAAATATTAAACAAATCTGCAACAAAGTTAAGAACACTACATAATTTATTTTATTTTAGAGCGATTTTACAGTGATCTACAAAGTATTCTCGAATGGAGAAGAATGTTTTCAATAATACGTTTCGCTCTTCGCTGAATTACGTCCATTCCGGTTTTCATTGATTAATTGTGGTCATTTGCATGTAATTCGGAGACCCACTGAATCTTTGTAATCCGTTATACAAGAATTGAAGCAAAACATGACCATCGTATCACAGTACGTGTGAAAGCTAATGCTTCCTTCCAATTCTACGGACCAATGAATTCCACACGTGATTACATCCTTTTCAATCACTAAAATCAACTGAGAGAAAAAAAACTTTCCTTTTTCTTAATGCGATTTTTATAGGCTCTACATTTTCACGTGAATGTTGCTCTTCCATACATACACTATTTAATCAAATGGGTGCGTAAATAGGTTACACGCATGTAAACAGAAAAATATGTACGCTTCCCAACAACATTCAATCATTTGGACAGCAAAATATGGTTCAACGATTTAAAAAATGAAATTATATGGTTTCGATTTTACTGAAATAATGGGAAGGCGTTAATGGATGAATTCAACATAAGACCATGAATAATACTCTGTTAATATTTACATTCACAATTAATAGTGAAACTGGGATAGAAATCAGGAAGAAGTCATTTTGATGACATGCTCTTAAATTATTACTAAAATAATGATGAGAAAGACTTCGCAAGTATAGGTACTACATCAATATTTCTTGAACAAGAGCATGAATATAGAAATAGCAGAAGAAGAAAAATAATGATGATATTGTTTTGTATAAGATTAGCGAATTACATCACTTGTGTTACGAATAACATAACAGCCATGATGCATCCGTTTAGGTACGAATAACCTAAATAGTAACACCTGACACTAAGGTTCCGAAATGGGAAAGTGTCTACATGCTCTGGGATTGTACCTACAGTAAATCCATGTCACAAACCGAATCACTGCTATTCATGCTGTACACTGCTCCAATCCACTGTATAAAAGGCTTCTCTCTAAGAGATTAAATTAAATTCATCCTTTCTAACTGGAATGATTCTCGTCATCAAGTAGAGAATAATATTCCCTCTTAAGTGGGTTTTGGAACTGTTACAATAACAAAGGTCACTCTGTATATTCATGAGGGTTGATGAATTTATTAACTAGTTATTAAAACTATTCATTATTTACTTCTTTAGATTAGAAATGCAGTGAAATTCTGAAAGTTGCTATGAAACCAGTGAAAATTTTAAACTATAAGAAATTAATATTGTATATCAATCACGACAATTGTCCTATCCAACTCCTCGTTCTCGTAAACGTAATATCCTTCAGAAGAAACTCAAAGAGAGAGAAAGAAAAAAATATTCACAAACGTCCTCAAAAATCCCCAATACAATACAACCAAAAAGTTGCGTTCTTTTTATTAATCATCACTTTGATTTTTCATTTTTACACAGTGATGCCAATTAAACCCACTCAAGGGTGGCGCCCTTGGACTTGTAATTACCCAAGCCATTCTGTCATTGCTTAAATAACTTGCTCCAAGGTATTTATCATTCAATAATTTTCAACAATTCGCACAATCCTGTTGAATTCAGTAACCAGAAAAAAAAGCAAAATAATCATTAATTAATTTCTGTAGATTTAAGCGTTCTATAAGATTTCTTTAGAGAATACGAACATAATTAATTTATTTAAACATCTGAAGAATTTAGAGTTTCCTGCTTTCTTCCTAAATCTTGTGTAATTTCAAAAATCACGATTATCTAAAGGCTCCAGCATATCCATAACAACTTTCATTATTACTCTTTATAAATTTTATTATTTACGGTAAGCATGAAAGAGTTAATTTGCCATACCCATTAATGAATGAAAAATCATGAAATAAAAATTAGCTTTTATTCTAAATTGACAACTACTATTAAATCAACCTGATGGCGAGGGTGATTTCTTTCATCTCTTGAAAAGAAAGCGATAAAACATTTCATTTCTAAAACGGCTGACTATTCTCTGAAACAATTCTATCCACACGGCAATTATCTCTACTACATGCAATCGTTTCTGCTAGAATAAAAGACATTCTTTGATCCGTTTCTAATTACTCACCAACAACACTAAATTCCTTAATTACAAGATGACTTTTCTCACGATATAATTTAACCTAATAATGTAAATACATCCCCTCCTTACTACACATATATTAGGGTTATCTACATCATCTCGTTAGACAAGCTTAACTTCCGTCAATTATCATAATTCTTTGGTTTTAAGATGGTTTCACTCCAGATGCGTAATATGCAGCAATAAAATAATAGCACCGTTTAAAAAAGAAAAATCTAAATGCCCCAGTAACACAGAAAACCATAAGACTTCTTAATTACGCTGATAAAAAATGCATGCCAAATATGTAACAGTACTTGACTCCTTGTCACTTCAAAATATCAAATAACCTTTTTAAAAAGATTTCTTTATTCTTTATTTTTAGTTTCTCCTGCCGTTTCAACTTGCCTATTCTCTACCATTCATTCAAAGAGAAATGTGGTCGAAGCCAAGTGTGACATTACATTTAGAAACAAAAGTCTCCGAGGGACAGTAAGATAAGGAAGTTACAACAGACAAACAGAGCACAAAGGATCTCTGCTTTAATATATTTACAACATTTCTGCATCAACGGTTTGGCGTGCCACCTTTATTTTGCGAAAGAAAATAGTATTGTGAAACGGTGCAGTTACTCGATTTTCTCGAGATCAATACAAGATTACGGTATTATGTGTAGACATAGAGGATTGGATTTTTATTAAGGATGCTATTACAAATTGGACATAGAAATAGTGGTACAGTATTCTGACGTGACATACGTTTGCTACTCAATAGTATCAACATAAGCTGAGGGTCGGTCTGCGCCTCTGTCTTCTTCGACGATTTTGATTTTTACTATATACAAAAATAGAAACATATATCCATGATTTTAAATACCATCTGGGAAAACGCAAAATTCTCCTAAAAACGAATATGAGTAACTTTTATTAGAACAACCGTATGTATATTCCTTACTTTCGCATTGTTGTATTAAAATTACCACACTTTAGCAATAAGTGAGCTAATAGTGAATGGACCAATGAAAATCAAATTCAAAATGTCAATTCGTTATATACTTATTATCATATTAAAGTAAGGTACTTGAAATTCAATTAACAAAACACTGAATTTTTTTCTGAATATTTTATATTCTCACGCTTTTTTATCACATTGTTACTAATTTGCATAAAATTAAAGATATTATGGTACATGCCTACATGATTTTCCAATTACTAATAGGGAAGAACAGTAATATACGTATTATCTATCATAAAACCTTCTTGAAAACATATTCATTTCGAATTAACATTGGGTGATAACATTTTAATATTGTTTTAACAAAAGATCTGACAAGGAACTTCCGTTACAATATTGGCAATAAAATGAAATTTCTCTCGCCTTCATTAGCATATTGGAACAAGAGTGAGAAAAGATCATTGCGTATAAAGTGAAAATTTGTGTAGTACAGTGGCAGGAAATATTGATTTTTAACGGCGATGAACTGTCCGTTCCCAAGGTTTCATTTATTTACAGTTCTGTGGGTTTGCATGAAGCAGAAATTTAATATTTTACTATACGTATCATATTGTGGAGGGATTAGACGTGTTTAGATGTTCAATATAGCCTAAAGTTTCTTGTTTTTCATATTTTAATATTAGACTCCCGAGAATGCAGGTAATGTTCCTACAAAACAATTAAAAAGCATTTCGTTGTACATTTCTCTCTCTCTCTCCAATTTGAGGAGTGTTGATCATACAGCAGACCTAAATAAGTTGTCTGATTCTAACGTTCTATACAAATATAGAGTTAAAGTAAAGTCAAATATTTAATTCATTACCTGTTGCTGCATATCCTGTTGGTTGTTGCATTTGTTGAGCTGACATCTTCTCCCACCATGCTGCATCCGCATCTTGTTGAAGGATATTACATGCGGGAGCCATTGTTGAATTTACAACTGATGAGAGAAAAATTGAATTTAAAATTACAGTATAATAATACTAGCAGTCAATATATCAGAGACACCATATTTTTATATCAATTTAGCTTTGTAATGTAAACATTTCTGTGGGGGCATGTTCAGTAATAGTTTATACTGATTAGTAATATATTATGCTAAGTTATTAACCAAATCTGAATTAACCTAACCACCAATTGCAGCAGAGGTTATAACGTACATATATCATCTTTTTTAGTAAATTTTACGTAACGACAATACCAGAAAGAGAATATTATTCTCGAAGAGAAAAAAGTATTCGTGAAATGTACGGTTTCGTGGCATCATGAGAAGAGCAACATGGAAGTTATTTGTAAGTAAATTAAGGAAATGAAGAAGAAAAGAGAGGTTGAATTTGTTTTAATTTCTCCATGATTTTTAAACTTCATTAAGCCATGCTCAAATTCATTATGAAGGTTTGTTAATTCGTGTTGGTAAACTTTATTATCAATCTCAATAAAGGTTAATTCCTTCTTTCGTTATTTCCACATTTGTTACTTTTTCTTTACAAATGGAAAATCCACAATAAATTTCATTTGGGGGATTTGGATTTTTTTTATTTCATCACAAGGAAATCAAATGTTGATTATCTTGAAGGAAGCTGTAAAAGTGATTGAATAACGTCTCAGAACAAAAAAAAATATTTACATTACTCTAACTTATAAATCTCAACAGTTCATACTCGACAGAAACACGGTAGAATTTTTTATAATTACAGTTTACAGTAGTGTATTCAAGAATTTGATAGATATAGTCGGGAAAAATATTTGATTACATATAATATTCATTATTAACGATTCGTGTAAAAGTGTTAGAAATGTAATCTCCGTATTACAGTGCCCATTATACTTGTGGTAAACATGGGAAGTATCAGGTGTCAATGTGAGTGAAATGATGGAAAAGGTGGAGAGAAACCGTTCTTACGGTGCAGAAGTAAATAAGTGTACATTACTAAATATAATATCTATGTGCTAAAATGAAACATTGATGAACTAGTTATGCACAACAAGATTATTAGTGAATATCAAAGTTCTGTATACATTGATTTTGATTCTGTAATATTGTTCTTGATGAAAATATTGTAACCGAAATTATACTTTTAAGGTGAACAAAATATGAACAGTACTTACTCGATATCCGAACATTCAGTTATTGGTACGGCAGCGAATCAAGAGATACAAAAAAAAAATTAAAATATAATGATATTATGTTTCGTTTCAGCTTGATGTCATGTTTTAGAAGTTCTTTCTAAAAATCATTTGCCTTACGTTTTCAAAACTATCAAACGGTTCGTGTAATTTCGAATCAAAAACATTTCCAAAAAGAGCAAATTATAATAAAAATAATAATTAATAATAATAATGTAAAATCTCTAACCTTCTTGTATCTGGGAAGGATGTGGATAATCAGTCTCCTCTGTGGTAAAAATCTCGTTTGGCACACTTCGTTCTAAAGCATAAATATCATCTGGATCTTCCACTAGTTCTTCAAGTAGAGAATGAGATGCACTAATCACTACATTTAATGTATCACGTTGAGATTCCAAAGGTAATTTTTCAGTCACACTATTCACAGTATCATTTTTACTACTGCAAACTCCAGCAGTTAAAGAATCGTCAGAAAAATTCGAATGCAAACTACCATTACTTCGACTGGTTGTTATATCACTACTTGTTGGAGTTTTAAGTGGATCTTGGTGTCCACCACCAATAGTATTTTGAGGCGATTCAGGTAATTTTTCGTTCAATATTTGAGTGACACAAGGCTCAGGATGCACTGAACTCTCCACATCATTTATAATTTCATCTTTGTCAATGTTATTTTTACTCTCTGTGTCCACTGCACATAAGGGCGTTGGCAAAGCGTCGCTAACACAACTAGACAGTAAATGAGATTCTTCTTTACAAGGTGAATAATCTTCCTCTACACAACCATTAGATGTACTCTGCTGTAAAGAAAAATGAAGTAATAATATATTAGATTACCTTTTATAACTCAGTAATGAAACACATTACTGATACTGTAATAATGTTGCTTGCATATTAATCTTTTCCCCGTAACAAAGTACTTTTCCTTATAAAGTAACAATACTTCGTTCGTATAAAAACGTTCCACATCGGAGATCAAGAAATCTTATTAGCGTATTTACATCAAGTAAACAATTAATCTACTTTCTTGTGGCATGGGCAATTAGCAAACAAACATGAACGTTTTAACAGCATAAACAATTTTACGATACACTAATTCCAAAAGAAATGGAAGTATCAAACAGGAATTAACCTAAGTGTGAAAATACCCATTAAATTATAAAAAAGTGTGCTTCCACTGCTTCTGTTCACTGTTTTCGTTATCTCCTTTTATATTTATTATACGCTTTATCTTTTTATTAGGATACATTATGTTGTAGAGCTTTATTTTGATTATATGGTTAATTTACTCAAATTGTCATTTCCTGTGGAAATTCCATTATAACGAATAAAACTTAACACTCAGTAAAGGCAAATAAAATTATTTCATAGAAAAGATTCTAACATATTAGTAAACTATCAATCAAAGGATGTTCCCATTATTCCGTTATCAGAAAGATTAAAAAAAAAAGTTGAATAGAATCCAAGAATATTCAAAAATTGTACAAGCAAACCACTTTGGACATATCCAATTACGTTGACCTTTGATGATCTTACTGATCTCCTACATAGTATAATTATTAATAATGACAGTTTTCTCGATGACCGCTAAGATAGCTACAGAACATTCTATACGTGCTGCATAATAAGCTAATTAAAGTTAACATTTTATTGAAAAGAATTATAATTCTATTATTAGATTTATTCAATTAAATTGATGAAGAGATTGTGAGTCAAAGAATCCGTCATTATTCAATTGCTGAAATAGCCTAGTTTAAGAGATCATAAAACCACAGAAGACAAATGATAAATGAATAGTTTCAAAAGTAGAACGAATGAAAGGAGATAGTCATGAAGTTAAAGGAAAATTAACACTTTTGGGTAGCAGTACTTACTTGATCATGATACACATGAAGAAGCTTTATTCCCATATCTCGAAAATTTAATAACGATAACAAGAAGTTAAACGCATTTATCACCACATTCCTCTTCTTTATTACAGCACAGAGAAATAATTATGTTTTTAAGAAAAGAATTAAAGAATATAGAATCGAAACTTTTCAAATTAAATTTTGGACTTAATTTTTTGTGCTGTGCTATATATAGTGAGTTCAATGGTGAAGTTTGCTTGCAGTTGATTACGTATCTTCAGGATGTTGAAGTTAAACGTGTAATTTTTTTTTCAGCGGGGGAGGTCCCGTTTTCCCACACACAAGTTCCGTTTTACTTTCTTTGTTCTCTATTGTACTCGACTCTCAAGGGACCTTTCATCTGTGTTGAAAACTGGGACTTTTCCAAAATAATGGGCCTTTAACTCAATTTAAAATGACTAACAACCCGAACAGAATACTGTTACTTCTGTATATTTTAATATGCAAAAAATGAGAGATATCACATCGATTTGTTGAAAAATAAGAAATTTGTACAGACCTTCCATTTTTCTTCAGGCGATGTTTCTGGACTGGATACTGTATCAAATCCCAATCCACTTCCAGTATCCCTTACTGGTCCATCAGGGGAAGACGTGGTTGTAGATTCATTGGGAAATTCTTCACTATAACTTGAACTTTCTTCAGCTGTGGTTGGAGATTCTTTAGCTAAGTCAACGTCTTTGGAGTGTTTACGTACTTCGTAAACTGTTGAATGTGGTGTATGAATTAAGGAAACAACAAAAACTAAGTAAAACACTACCTAAAAAAGGTGAAACTTTGTAACGGTTTCAAGTGGTTCCACCACGTTAAGTTACTACAATAGATAAATCTCCCCTTACCGAAAAGGGTGTTTTCAAATGTTAGACAGCATCTCACCAAGAGGTAGCTTTTATCTATACGTAAATCATTTTCACTAGCAGTTCCGTAAAGAAGTAAAATAAGGCAGTAATCATGATAAGCTTCAATTGACACGTTTCTTTACTGTTTTACAAAGCATTTACATTAATTATCACCTCCTTTGACTTCCTTTTTACTTTCGACGAAGTTATGTTGAGTATGTCTTACTCATTCCGGATTTAATACCTACGTACAATGCATAGTCACCGTCTCATCGGGATGATATCACATTGATAGTGATCATCTGGGATGTTCTTTTTAATAGTAAAATTATGTCAGGTGAAACTAAGAACATGCTACCTATGACAAGTGAAGAAAGTTGAATATCACCAGTCACCACAAAGAATGAATATGAAAGAAAAAAAATCCCAGTAACTTCTTTATTGTACTGAACCTCACACTGAAGAACGTTGTGTGAACTGTCATATTCTTATCAGATAATTTTATTACGGATCTTGGATGTACTTTACAGTTTAATAAACTAAAGAATAAGTACTGTTAAGTCAATGTTACAAGTTCAAAGAATTCTGCACATTTTTGAAAGTGCAATAATTACATCACAAATCTATTGTCTCGTAAGTATATTATTGTTTTCCGAGTGTTATGAGTGTACCTACAACACCACAATCATTATACAAATTTGAATTTCGTACTGACTACTTTGGGAAAAGCAAGTTTATGTTGTCTCAAAGTTAAGATCTCTTGCTACTACATTTTTTGCACAATATGGAAAGAAATGTAATTTATTAATTCCACGTTATTCAAAGAATTTTTTTTAGAATATCACGTCATCAGTAACTTTACTACAAATAACACCTTCACCATTTTAAATAACTGTATCAAATAATGAAGCAATAAAAAATTATTGTAGATAGTACATTTCTATACATTTTGTGATAAAAACTGAATGATGGAATAAGATATTTAATCAAAGATCCTTCACGTCGTTGATCCCAGAATCCTTTTATTGAAAATCCTCCCACAGCAAACATTCCTGCATTTTATCCAGCATATAGTGGACACGGCAGGGTTAAATATAATACCAATACATTTGAGTCCAGTTTTTAATAAGATGCAAAAATAATTAACGTTAATTACAATGGAGAGAGAAACTTTTCTTCGTTAGAGTGTGTCGCCGCTGTAACAAATAACGATGCTGTTATTCTAAATTATAAACATTAGTATCAACTTTCAAGTTGGAAATAAACGTTCATTATCTTTTAGAGCATTACTTTCCCTTGTTGAGGTTTAAACTTTCCTGATTTAAGGTGATGTAGGTCGGTAAGACCATTCAAGGGCAATCAACTGAGCTGATCGGAAAACAAAAGGGGAAACTAAGGCAGTGATGCCATTCAAAAGAGAAATAATAATAATTATTATCAATACTGTATTATGTAAATAATTGGTAGTTGCCAGAGACCTTGTGAACATGTTTCTCTGGCGAACATTTTAGTTATTTTTCTAAAACTCATATGCTAATCGAAATTACACTTTTCTATTTCCAACTGAATTGTCGGATTTTAATATTGGAAGTCGTTTGGTAAACATGCTGATGTATTTCAGCTTGTCTCATGAATCAAAATTATAGTACTGAAGTACTCCTAAAAAGCAATTTTGATGGTCTGATGGAATTTTTAGAGTTATCGTGATTATGATACAGTTAATTTCCCTAGGACTTTCAGTATTTTCAATAAACATAAGTACTTTTTATACCATATATCACAAGATTATAAATTTGCGAAATATCAATTGAAATTAAATCTATTAACAATAGTACTACAAAATGATGTTTTATATAGTGCAACCTATATCCTGCGCTGCGCTGGTGCGGTATATAATTATACTATATAATTATGAAAGGGCTGACTATTTCAGATCGATAAATAATATTTTTATGTAATAGTTACTAATTTTTTTAAACTTATTCATTTTATACAAATTATACTGAATTGGAGTTAACCATTTAACTTTACAACCACTAGAGCGTGGCGGAATTCTAACATTTTGTTCGACTACGTGCATTTCTCTTAATAAATTATCTAATACCTTGAAAACATTGGAAATTAAAGATTTACCTTGAAAGTGGCAACTCCAATTAATACGTGTATCCACATTCAATAAAATCTGAATCAATGAGCGGAAAGAAACACCTAAAAATAATAATGGAAAGCTAAATTTATTATTGTATATTTTCCAATCGAATTCTTATCAACTTTATATAATCTATTGTTTTCTGTGGTTCTAAGAATAATACTACCCGTTATGTAAATAGCACTACGATTACGAAAAATAATATAAAAAATTAAGAGGTTTGGTTCAGCTATATACCTCTTAATTTGTTGAACCGCATTGTAGTGTTCTGAATAATAAACAAATAATTCAACTTTCACATGACATCTCCTGCTTCGTACTGTACTGGTATAACAAATGACCTAAGAGCTTTCAAGTCGTGATAATTATTACTGCAGCGAAAACCAGTAGTGGAACGTATAAGTTTCTAGAATTAAAAAAAAAATGCAAGCACGTAAAAATTATTTCTGTCCTATATTAAAATAATTATAATTCTGTACGCGACATAACTTCCGGACTCACAGTATTTTAAAATTAGATGTTCTTATCTTAATGTTCTCGTAATTAAGAGCACCATTATATATCATAATTGTACTTTTTCAATCTTTACATTTTTCTTACAAGATTTGATAAAAGTTTCATTCCATTTTGGCGAGAAGTACAGTAAAATGTACACATAATTTTAATATATTTCAGACCTAATTACAGATATTTAAAATATACGTACTTTATAAAAAATTATACTTAAAATATAGAAAAAAAGAAGTTAGAATTAATTAAATTATTGTACAGTGCTTGTATAATAATATATATTACCCTATACATATCAAGGACTATAAAGGTTATTTTAATTACATAAGTATCGTATAATCCTCTCTACCTGTCTTAATGTTTCATTTCGTTTATTTTCATTTCAGTAGGTGGTATTTAGAATTTCATATTATGTGATACCAAAAGTCATTATCTTCCTCATTATAGGAGATGTCATTAATAACATTAGAATCCTGCTGGGGAAAGTAATAAAAAGAAAACTTTCGTTTAATAAGGTGTCAAAAGGGGTGGATTTGAATAATCGATAATTCGTTAATTCACAATTTCATTTCTTTACTATGATAAAGGAACGTTATCTTGCCACTTTCTTTCTTAATTTTATAGAAATAAATCATCAATCAAATATCTCGAGGCTATAAGGGAGCATAATCGTATTACAACAGATATATACAACATTTTAAAATACTATAATATTACAATTGAGCCTTTTTAGTACATAATATATTTAAAAGATCGACAAAGAAGCACGTTAAGGCGTTATATGTCTTTGGAAAATGCAATAGATAAGGATGTTGAAAGTAGCTATGCGAGTCAATAAAGTTCAGAGCTAGGTAACAAAGCCCCTGTGCAACGTACCAGTATGCACGTCAGCACTGATTAGCATATAACTATGGGGGATGCAGATGCACGGTTCTGTATATCCATAAACTTCAGTAACGATTTGAGGCTGTTCGCTATTTATGTGGTCAGAATTGAGTTCTGCAGCAGTATTTATCCCTGGTATCCATTTAAAGAACTTAGCAGTTATCTGAAGGAATAATGAAATACCCCACATCGAATTAATTTAAACCTGATATCTTCAGCAGTATACAGTCTAGAGTTGTAGACCGATCAGTATACATTACTGGTTTTTGAATAATAGTCAATATTTGAACAGGGAGGAAGTGATTGTCGTATACATGTTACAGAAAAGCATGAATAAAATATCAAATTCTAATATTCGTTGCAAAAGGATATCATGTCCAAATCGTATTCTATCACTTTCATTCAGTTGAACATACGCCTGGTCTGGAATACGTAAGTCGTTCACATAAGTCTGAAAGAAAAGTGATTTCATTACGTATACACACTGGGACTGACAAATTGAACAAAACGCTTCGCAACTGAAGTTAGTATACTATATATTTTTCTCTTGATTTAGAATAATTTGTTTTACTTTTCTACATTCTGTTTTTTTTTAAGTTCTAAACAGCATTTCTCGTTTCAAACCAATAAAAAGTCCACCCAACTTGAGTTAAATATCTAAACAAATCGCTCCTTCAGAAATAGAAGACACATTTAGTAAAAAAAACTTTTTTTTCTTCTGATGAATAGTAGGCTAAATAACAAAAATAATACACAATAAATAAAATCTTTAAAACATAAAAAAATCTAAGGAATAAACGGAACAATGGAACATGAGAAGCATTATATTTTAAAATTAGAAAAAATGGTGTCCACGGTCTTTGAGTTAAATCCTACATTATATGGACCTCGAGGATTAAATAACTGGAATCATCTTAAAACATGCATAATGATATAATGCATAAATTTGTGAAATGATCTTACCCCGTTGGCACTGTTGAGATCTTTTAGTTGATAATGTCCAGTGGGAGGATCGAAGTTGAGAACTGCATGTCGTTTATCAACACCACGCACCTGAAGAAAGAGAAAAAGACATCATTTTTTAATTTCAAATAACAGTCTGAATTTTAAATTTCCAATAAATTCTCCAGCATAAATTAACTATACTAGTCGAGGTTAGTGCATTATCCAGCTTATTGTACATTTTTGATACAAGAGCTCTTCATAGCTCTTGGAGTTCAGTTTGAATAGTAAGGGTTAAAAGTATATTTCGATTGTAAAAGTAAATATTTATTACTAATAAATAATAGACCTATTACAATTAACATCACATTACAATTACTTTACGAATATAATACAATTAATAGAATCATAATGTACGTATTAGTATTTTAATCTGATGACTGGGTTCACTGATCTTCTTCATTTGTTTGTTCAAACTACAGATTATAGCAATGCAATAACAATCGAATCAAAATCACAGCTTCGAAGAATGACAAAAATATACAATATTGTTGAATTGTACAACTTTAAACTAGATTTCTGGAAACACAACAATTCTCATTTTCTTGTTATTATCATTTTAAAATAGAGATGAAAGCAATAATTATTTAAGTGATCTTCAAGGAAGTGAACTTTACAAAACCTGTAAATTGGAAAAAATATTACAGTACACAGTTGTTGATAAACGAGATTGAGAACTTTGAAATCTTCGATGAACACACTAATATCAACACTCTTTTGATAATCAAGTTACGAACCTACAGACCAAGAAGTCAGAACAGAAAATATACTTAACGAAGTTTCGCTCTAACGCCTCTACTTTAGGAGAAACAAATAACCTTTCATACTATTATCCCACATAATGCTCCAACACCTTATTTAACCAACAAACCATTATTTATTTATGTTAGACGTCTTCTTAGTCATTGCAGGTAGGTATTCAGCCATTCGTAACATAACGTTACGTAAGAGCACACCCACAAGAAAAAAAAAGAACGCAGTATTATTCTCATCAACTTTAACAAAAATAACAGAATAATGGTTATCAAAGTTCATGTACTCATCAACGCAGCACTAAATATATGCACATGAGCTAAGAACATCGTGATATATAATTAATGATGTTCATAAAAAATTGCCAGTTTTCAATGCCAATAATGCACATTTGTCCGTTTGGTAGTTGTTTACGGTATTGTGAAGTTTGTTTTCCTGTAGGAAAATGTGAATATATTTTCATAAAAGGAAATAAACTAACCGTATATAAGAAAAATCATACCTTTTAATAAGCGATTTACATAAACTAGAACACGTAAATTGAAGGAGGAAATAGAAGAGTCATTCTGGAGATGGTGATGGTGTATTACGTATAGTAATCTAATAAATAATCTAGATTTCTTAGTTTTCTACAATATTGATATTAAAATGAATACGGTAATACAAAGTAATTTTTACACACAATGCTATTAGTTTTAATAATTTTAATCTGGATAACTAAAGTTCAGCATTATCAACAGCAATACTAAAGTTACATTTCGTTAGCTCTGGTTCTTTGTTTGTTTATATTTGTTTTATATTATTACGTTGCTTACTAAAATAATTTAGAAAAAGAAAATGAACACAAGTTTTTTAATAAAGAAAACCTATAAAAAGGGCGCCTTAACAACAATATCTATCATGAACAAATCATAATTTCTCTTTTATAATGGTATCATAATTACATCGGATAATGAACTATATAAACGCATGTATATAATACAAAAATTCTTTCAGAAAATACCGTCATTAATGTACTTGTGCAACGATCTATTATAAATGATTTACAACAACGAAATTACCCATTATCAGTTTATAATAATTTGAATGTTGCATGCAGAAAACTCCTCACTGCTTCCTTTTTAAAATGAGGAAAGAGAGTGCAGTATGGTTTATATATAAAACATTAAATCAAATGGTACGTAACCATGTTGATGCATCACGGTTTGGTACCAATGTCGTAGCGTGGAAATTCTAAAAATATACTACTTCACCTACTTTTCCATCTTTACCCGATGAAGCCAAATTCTCAAGCCACTGTTTTTGTCTCGAAACAATATTTCTTGGAATAACATGAATTTCTTCCAGAAGTGTAGCTCGTTGAGAATTGTCGCTAAAATCGTGATCAAAATCGCACAGAGACGGGTTTGTGTAACTTGAACTACGGCGAATCATACTAAACACTATCCACAGGTTATAATTACTATCTTCGTGAAAATATCTTTATAGGTCGAAATGATTTCTGAAGCAAGAACAAACCGTAGAATCAGTTATCTTCCCAAGTGTTGAAGAATCTCGATAGAAAACAACATTTTTTGTGATTTTGATCGCAGGATGTTTCGGCACCATCAATAACACCTATATGTACTTCAAGTACAACATTCTTTTTAACGCCCATGTACAATTTTCATGGTCATAACAATTACTAAGTATCTTCACGTAATTTTTCCTTTAAACATACACACCCTGTAAACACAGCATCAGAACATCAAAATTACAATCAAATTTTGATTTACTTTGGATGTCATCAAATTAATAAATTTATAATTTGCCCACGTGGATAGTATATTATGTGAGATTAATAATATAAATGATCAATTTCCTTATTAGTTTCGAAACATCGAAGGTCGATTAAATTAATTACTTTATTGCAGTTTCAATCAAAGGATGTAAATATATATATAAAAAGTCGCGTGCCGTCAACACTAAATAAATAAATAATAAAAAAAAATCTGATACAGTAAGCAAAAAGAAAAGTTTTAAGCTCTATGGGTCTGCAAACTTTAGAACTTAAAACTATTAACAGTATTACTAGGCCTACACCAATAAGAAATTATTTCAAAACAATAAAGGATATGATACATGTTTTATTTTTATTTAAAAAATAAAAAAAAAGAAATCTGAGTAAATAGTTTGTGAAAGCTGATTAAATAATGCAAACATTTCGAATAGCAACCTTGGCCGTTTTCAAACCTTGAAATGTCTAACAGCAAATAAAAATAGATTGAAGCTTTGGTAAACTATTTTTTTGCAACATTCTAATTTCATCACAAGAGGCGGAACTGCAATTACAGTAGAAGCAAAATTTTAATTAATTATTTTCATAACAAGCTAAATTACTATCGTCTAAGTACATAATGAAAAACAATAAAGAATTTATGTAATAATTGATTACACTTGCGTGTTACTGTGTAAATGAAGTTATATAAATACTAGTTCAATTTATAAAGGTTACGCAAAACATACACTGAAATGTTGATTACGTTTTAGGTTAATGATCTCTGATATAATTATATTTCCCGTTATAATTCTATATTTATTTATCTTAAATCAAATATATAATTATATCCTTCAAAGATTTATTAGTTCTGTATTTTAATTAATCCAGTCGAGATTTTGAGAAAAAAAATTCTGCTGTTTAGTAATGTATGGTAATGGGCATTTCAAAATCTAAAAAGGTTCCCTGGATCATAAATTTTTAAACCTGTAAAATAATTTTTTTGCTTTGTTGTCATCAGAATATTTTACAACAAAAATAAGTATAAAGTTAGTTGTTTCTGTTTATTTCGAGTCATTACTGTAAGTCATAATTATACGTTATTACCTATAGGTGCTGATATAATATTTTAGAAAACTAACTTATCGTAATTGTTAATAACTATACAGTATACAGACTTGTAATTCCAAATGTGAAGTTGTGAATGAGAAAAAAAGTATTATCGATACACATAATTCATTTTAAAACTACGATATATAAAAGTCAAATCGTTGTATTAGTTTCGCTTACTATTGGTCATCAATCATGAACGTCCGCAGCAAACAAAATAATTTGTCATCTTCATTTCCGATAAAGTAAACAGTCTGGTACAGTAAATATCATCTGATACTTTCAAATAATACGCTCGTATTATACGATTATCTGTGAAATTAATAAAAATACATAAGTCACAACTTCTATTACTATAATGTTTTAGTTATAGAAAATGATATTCCGCAGTACAAAAAAAAACTCTTGTACAGTACCTCAACATACAAACCGCTTTTAATGTTTTTAATCATGTCATCCTCGATGTCAACATAACGAAATCTAATCCATCATGCTAGCCATTCTGCATGAACTGTTATTCTCGACAGAAGTCTAAAGCTCCGATATTGTAGTAGCCGTAATTCATTCATATTATTGATTGGCGCAGATGCGCTCATATACCGGTAAGAATGGAGACAGAAGATATTTTTGGTGACAATCCAAAAGAAATTTTTGTCTAATGGGAAAAGAGACGAACTGATTGCTCTGCGGAAATGAATCCTGCCAATAAAATTCAACACGGAATAGCTTTTGTGCAACTCCATAATATAATTGAATTCATTATGCAATCACTTTAAAATTAACCCTGTTTTGAGTACTAAATTAAAAGCATATAGTTTACAAGTTATATAAATATTAAAAATAACAGTCACAGAAAATATAGAAACTGACGTAGCCACTATGAGCGTAATGGCTTTCATAACATACTTCATAGCATCTAAAATAACATTTTGATTAAGGGAGTGTGTCAACATTTTTGAAGATTGTCATCTAATACACAAACCAATATTACTATATAATTGGATTATTTCAGTGGAAGAATAAAAGAAACTCCCTTCATACTCTCTTCTACAGTTCTAACATATTATATAGATGAAGTTTTCAGATCAAACTATAAACGTGTCAGTCAAAATAATGAGGTATAGAACATTCATAGTTTTCGATATGAATTCCAGAACACATAAAAGTAAGCAACACTGAAAGTATATTTACCTGATATGAATGTAATATTAAGATTTCATGTATTTCTCTTCTCTATAGTTGCATAAGAACAAGGATAAATACGTTTGTAGTTTTTTATACCCGGTAAATGGAAAACGCCAAGTCACGAAAGCAGCAATGTAGTTGCAGTTTTTCATTCTGTCAAATATCAAGTGTTGCAATTGAATAATCTATTTTTAGAAATGGATTTTAATATGGTACGTTTATTTAAGAAGTTATCAAGATTTACGTATAACATTAAAATTTTTGCAAATGATTATTTGCTTATCGTTTCGTTTTATATATAAAAAAATTATTAGCCTAGGTGTGGCACTTCTTTGAGTAAAGTATAACTAATTTCATAGTAGTATGTGATTCTTTTAACCGCAAATGTTCTTATTTATATTACGGTTTCTTTTATACATTACATATTCAATTAGTATATTAATGAGAGCACATCATAAAAATACGTACTATGACGAAGCAATCAGAAAGGTTTATCAAATCATTTTAAGCGACTGTCACATTTTAAAAGAAAAACGTAAAAGTTTTCTTTATTGTTGCATGATTAAAACATTGGCTTGATTCACATCCAATTAAAACAGAAATTCTCTTTATTTCTTTTATACAACGGTATATGTCAAGAAAAAATTGTAATAGCAACAAAGGTTATCAATTAACTATACCTTCATCGCATTACACGTAATACTTGATCTTGATTTTCAGATCGAAATTGAATTCAAAACAAACCTTTCAACGACTATTTTTCTTGTTATTTGATATATCAAAACCACATCATTCGGCGCAGTGTTGCTATCAAACAGCTCTTTCAAATTAATGAAATAACCATTCAAATTTAAAGCAAATTGTATCATTTAAAAACATAGGCTCATAATTTTACAGAATATGAGGACTCGTATATTAATAGATCCAGTAATATATTACATAAATACTCTAACCAGAAGTTGTATAGTTCGAAGAAAATTTATCACATATTATACGCGGTTATGACCTCGGCTACCACAATGACAGACGTATACCGAATAAAACTATATTAGATAAAGTATGATAACAACTTACACCGATACACCTTATAGATTAAAAAAATGTCGTAGGCCTATCGTAAATGACGTAAAAATTCAAACATAATTTATATTTCATTCTAACTCTGCGAAAATGCAAACATTCTTAGTGAAACAGGTATAAAACTTGAAATATCAGGTTTGAATAGCTATTTCACCAGTAATTTTATTGTTTGTACATACAAGTACATTAATGGCAAACATTCAAAATATTGATATTACCACGTACTTTCATAACTAAAAAAATGTAAAAATATAATGGAATTGTTTTTTTTGTCATAAAAGTCAAAGGTGTTCTTTCTTCGACCCTTTCGAAGGGATTATTCAAAACAAAGAGAGTCGTCATAGCCTATATATATTCAGAATAATGATTATTGGTAGTCATCACAGCAGGTCACAGCAGATTCTGTCAACAAACAATCCTCACCTGTCACTCCATCAGTCACTAACGTATATACTCATTTATATTTATATTACAATACGAAAGCATTGGAATAATTCAGTAAATGTCTCAACGTCGCAGCATTTCGAATGTGTTTTGTATATCTAGCACTACTATGATCTTTGGCGCATATTTTGGGAAATACCAGAAAGATTACTAGAAAGAACAACAGATTCTGAGAACGTCTCCGCAATTTAGTAACTATAAATACATAACTTTCTTTTCCTGAACCTGAATTCTAGGCTACTCTCAGTCAGAAAAATTCTCCATAAAACCGTGAAACAAATGCTCCAAAACTAAAATAATGTTATTCTATATTGTAAATTACACTGAAAACTTAAGACATGCCATTGCTCTACATAGTTTACGTAGACCTATCAATAATTTTACAACAACAACAGAGTTTAATGAGAGCACTAGGACTTGCGAATTTGTGGAAGAGTACGTCAATGCACATAAATCTGAACATGACTTTGTACAGTCATTATATTCGCAATATTTAAAGTAAAATGTGTAGTAACCATGAAAAAAAAAAAAGAGAACATCAGGCAGATTATCAAAATACACTTTTTCTTTTACTCTGCATTATCATAAGAAGAGTAGGTCCTGCTGGTAAATTGTTGGCTTACCATCTTAACCTAATTGTGTTTTATAATTTGCTAGTAATTTATGTTTGAGGTTAAAATTCATAAACAGTTGCAATAAAAGTGTATCGAACTATAAATATAACAGTACAAGCGGTTTTACAAATGTGAAAACAAGTTTTAAAAATACTAAATAAATATGCGTGTTCGACTATTCCGCATTAGTGATTCTTTCAAAGCGTAAAATTAGAATTAAATATTTTGATTCTGCATGGAGTAAATCCTTCTTGTGAAACCAGTTACAAAATTTCACAGTAGCGCACACTGTAAAAGAGCTATTTGAACCGTGGAACGATCGGTTTCTCAATAACTGCATGGAGACCTCCTTTTTGCAGAGAGTATATAAAACTGTGGAAACTTGTGGCAATTCCATTCAATCCTCAACGCAACTTTTGTATCATTTCCCTCCTTTTATTTTGCACATACGACACTGTCTCCTATGATGTGCTTGGGCTTGCTCATAAATGAAGCTTGCTATTACAGGTTTTTAATAAGGAAGATACTTTG
>JAQIWE010000284.1:0-25032 GCA_034698565.1 Campodea plusiochaeta
AGAAACTCCTTCCAAACTATAAAGTTTATAATGTATGTCTACTGCCACCAGATAGCACACTACTTCTAATTTTAAAAACCGGAATTCGTAATCACTTTCACCAAAAAATTAACATTATTCCTAACTCAGAAACGTAAGAAATATTACTAAAACAAGAGTCTGGTTTCATCAAGTTGAAAAACTAAATCCAGCAGTGGGATGGAATATAGTATATACGGCAATAAAAGCAGCAGATAATACAGTAGCTGTAAGTCATTTTAGTACAGTACAAAGTTGACCTGATTTTACAATCTTAAAACAAGAAATCACTTTTTTTAGAGTGAACGAACTTTGATTTAAATTGCAATATTGTTCCAACAGAGCATCCAGATAAATTTTCGAAACATATAAATACATAATCAATATAGTGTTAGATTTTAATATCAATCATATTTTCATTTATAAAGCAGAACTGAGAGCTCAAGTATTATTAAAACTGTTAATTATGCATGATTAGGGTGCTTTTAATTGGTTTATTTAGTTCAAGGTCTAATTATATCAACACAGGTGCATGTTTGATATGTTAATAATAGAACATTACTACCAATATGTGGGAATAGGAAGAAAATGAATATTGTGTTATAATTATATTCATATAATTACATCTGGTTTCAAACAATCAATGAATATATATATATATCATTCTTCATTATAAAATATGGGCAAGTATGGTGATTGATATTGCTTATGATAAAGAGGTAATGTAATTGAATGCACTTCTAAATTTTTATTTTTATACTTGAAAAGAATATTTCGTACTGCAATTTCTTAAGGTTCTCATTGCGTAATGTATGCATTCGTAATATGAGAAATCCAATTAAAATAAACAATATAATGTATATATTCTACTGTTCGTGGAATGTATAAATATCATGTCAAGTAGACATCAAAACAAAAATATAGACAAGTGTAGACTTATTATTTTATTGTACGATTTCTCATAGTTGTAATAACATAAAATTGCATTTCATTATATTGTTCAACGACTCGTAAGTTGCTGTTCTAACTTAAAAGAAACTAGGCCTATGTGTAATTGTGTATATTACAATTGTAATAATTATTAAAACGTACAATATATTATTTTGTCATTATTCTGTTCTTTATATTAATTTACACTTGTCTTCGGATGTAAGTATATTGAAACTAAGATCGATCTATAAATCTTAGTTTTGAAACAATGAGGAATATTAACTGTAGCCTATTTTACTAATGTAATTCTATATTCTATTGAGAAACACCAACTTTTCTGAGATTTCCATTACTTTCTCCCGTTATGATTTGACAGCATCCGCTTATACTGCCAGCAGTTATACATCAACCCATAATGTTTATTAATTTTATTCTCAAAATGACAAATCTTCGAATAATATAATATATAACTTCTTTTAAATATGCCACATCACCAAAGCCACTACACAAAAATATCTACCAGCACAAATGGAAAATCACATAATTATTGACTCCTCTTCTCATTCAAACACATTATTAACCATCCTAAAGTACACAGTAATCTTTATCTTTTGATAATTTCTTGCGAATATCAAATACAGCCATTTGTAACGTCCACACTCTCAAGATTTCTCTTTATCAAAAAGCAAACATATAAGAGCAGCTGTGTTTCCTCTTTTCTTCTATTTTTATTGACTCAAGTGACATGTGTCAAAACAAGTTTCATTGGATCTGTTGCGATTATCTATCAGTTTTTCCTAAGTTTTATGACCGCATGATACAAGAAGTCAGTCAGAAAGATAAGTATCTCAGTAGGGCAATGCTGTATTGATGCTGTTGAAATTCACACCATCTGCAAAGAAATGGAGTTACTTTTTGTCCATTTTGTTACAACTTTTTCGTTCGTTTCTATCTAGGACAACGAAGTATTTGTTTGTTCATATTAATCTAATTAAATGTTGTGTTTGCATGTTAGCAAGAAAATGATGTTTCAATTAGTTTTTTATAACAAACACATTTTTTTCGTCTTTATTGCAAATAATTATTTCATTCAAATGAAATGAATATTTGGTTTTGGCGATATCTGAAGATAAAATAATGTATATGGTACTGCAATACTATCTTTATGGTATTGCAATACTATTTTGTTCATTTATATTTTCTACTGATTTAATCCGTCTATTATGTCTGAAAAATCCCTGCAAAATTAAAATAGAATATAGATTCTGTATTTCTAAGATTTAAAACGATTAATAACAATATTTAGATGAAAAATAAACAAAAAATAAATTATTGTTTCCAAACTTTGCAAATTCCCCAAAAAATCAATATTTGAAGTATACCAGAGCAGATTGACCGATTGAGTACTTTGCTATTTAATTGGAGTACAAGTCAGTGTACTACAGCATGTATACTCATAGGTGATTGAACATGGTATATTGCCCTCAGTAACACACTACTGTATATACCATACACTGTAGTAAGCAGAATGCAATTTGTTTTAAAGGTTTCACAATATTTTTGTTAGTTTATATTACTGCGTCATGCAGCGTAGTTGGCGTAGACCTGTAATTTCTACTGAAGAACAAAAACAGGGTCTTCAATTTTTGCAATTTTATACTTTTCTAGTTCTCTGACATTTAACATTACACTTGTCAACATGAATGCAGAAGTACTCCGAATCTTTATTGCATTGTAATACCATGCCGTTATAGAAACATCGTGGGTTTCGTTTTCAATATCCTTGATTAGTTTCATCATGATATAAACTAACCAATACTGGATCCAATGCACAGCATTTTATTTTTTCCAGAAAATACAATTCTGTGACGTCGTCATAGTATGCTCATGTCGTCGTGTGACATTCACTTGCCTATTGAACTGGATATTATGAACGCGTCGAAAACTAAACCAGTCCGTTCCACTATGTAGGAAATTATTTTACGACGTATATAGTTGACAAATATGTCAAACAAAAGTGCTAATTGAAACTTTGTATTATTTTTTCCGCCACTGCACTTCGAAGTAACACCCATGTTGCAACCAAAAGATAAAGCCAAAGATCTGAACACTTTTACGATCTCCTATACACGGAAAAATCACAAAATTTCAAAATTTGTAACCTCCCTTCTATCCATATAACCATGATTACTATTCTGCTGACATATTGTTATACACAGAATAAAAATATGAATACCTTCAAATAGGTAGAATTACACCGCTTCATGATTTTAGGAGATTAACCACATGTACTACATGTCATTATAGTATTACGTGTGTATATGACTTGTACACGACATGTGCTGCAGAGAAAATATATAGTGGTATAGTAGAATAGAGAGTGAATAAAGGACAGTTTATTTATTATTCCTTTACAAATAGTAACATGAACACGATCGTTTGTAGGATGACAAATAATATTAGTATCAACTCATTCTTTTCGTCTATTCCATGAGTTACTCTATTCAGTTGTAGTGGATATTCTGTTTTAATTTTAGTTTTTTGTGTTTTTTATTATTTTGATTTTTGCAGTTTTGTTTTCTGTTTTTAGGGTTAGCGTAACTTGCATTGTAAAATACGTTGCACAAATTTAGTTAATCTTTTTTCCTCAGAAATTTTGTTAATTTGGGCTTTCACCTTTTGCATGATCACTTCAGGAAATATTAACTTATACAGTGTATGCTGTACAAGTGTACATTTATGATTATGGCAAAATTAGAGGCATGTTTTATACTTTTCTTTACCAGATGGAATCTTACAGTATCAAAAATATTTCCCTATTCGCGAGCAGATATAACTTATTCTTCCTCGAAATTATACTTATACATGTATTGGAAATTATTTTTCATGGTATATAGGAATAAACGATAAATCTGATCATTCTGCTTAGAGTATTTTATTATTATTATTATTATTTGCTATTGCAAGATTGTAGATAATCTATTAACTTCAATTAAAGTAATAAATTAGGTTAGTTGATTTGAGCTGCTGATTGTATTTTTAAGTACATTTCTTATTTTTTTTATTTTCAATCATCACACGATGCAGCCTTCCTCAATATATTATCTCGTAGATTAGAGTGGAAGGGGTAAAATACAGTGTTCTAATAATTTGAATATAAGAATATATAGCATCAAGAACTTTACATTTGCACTTCATTTGGTGTTGGTCATTATTAACGATGATATTAGTAATTTTGAAATACAGCTTGTCAAGAAAAATGTTTTCTAATCCATGAAGGAAAATAGATTATCTGAAGGATTTTGTCCACTTGTAAATGTCTGTAAGGATGAAGTACTATCTGGAACGTCTCCAACAAGGGAGGATCTAGGAATACTTACATATGATAATTACCTTCTATACCGTCTTTGTAGCTTTTACTACACAAATCTCAAACTCGCGTCTCTACAGGAATTCACATATAGTTGAAGGAAGCCCTTCTATATTATATACTATGAATGAATAATACTAATAAGGGAAATACAGACGTATATTGTCAGTCTCAAACCTCAACTAAGTTCGTGAAAGTTGCTTACGTTTGAAGTCAATGATGATATTATCTACTGCTGTGTTCTCTGTATTGTTGCTCTTTGTTTGTAAACATAAGTAATTTTTCTACAGTACTGATTTTTTAAATTCTTCACCATTTTCTTATTTGTATCAAAACCGTTGAACTATCATACAATGTTACAAAAATATTATCCCAGTCAGTAGCGACCTGTATTGCCTGTCGATAGTGTGAAATAATGATCCCTGACACAACCAAATGAATGTGTTCTGAAATACCAAATCATCTTTAAATAAATGTAATAAAGATGGAAGAAATATTTAATCGAATAATTCGAATTCATCAAAAATATTAGAAGTAGAATATTGCCTGTTTTTACTGATATTATGTACGCTGCACTTTTTGTGGCTACAGAATGGTGTAGTAAAAATATCATAATTTTAAAACTTTACGTAAAAGAGTGAAATAGTTCTTAATGTTTCGTTATTTTTCATTTCATTCAGAGATGGTGATGATGTCATGTAGATTATTTCCAAATGTTCAAATCACCATAAATTTCCTTCTTCAATAACAGGAATACTAAAAATTGTAATCAAAGTGAACATGTGCAGTTACAAATAATATCTTGAAAAGAATTAAATAAAAATTTACCAGAACTGAATATAAATTTTTAGTATTTTACAGAAAGTTGTAGATATTACGTATGTTGTTTGATTTTTTTATATTTTCATTTTAAATTATTAATTTGTTGTGTCCTTTCTAAACAATTGAATGTCTGAGATTTGACAACTTTGGTACGATACTGCCATGTATAACATATAAATTGTGTCATCTGTGACTTCTGAGATTCTGTTCGTAAATCAGTATTTTTCAAGGGCATGTCCTTATAGTGACATTAATATTTGAAGGGTATAGTAACAGTTGTTTTTGCATGACCACAACCAGATGTAAGATTATATTTCAATAGTTTGCAGATGTGAAACAAAAAATTTCTTGCAATATTCAAGGTTATTGCAGATATATGCTGTAAAGTTTATCAGTGTGCAACTTGTATTTTTTATTTGTGTTGGTAAAATTCTGGACAAAAAAATAGAAGTTATCGTGGAGTCCACGTTGTTATTTGTCGCTTTCATAAGACATTAAATATCGATAACTATTATTTATGAATAAAATTCTTTTATTATATATTATTGTAATGTTACACATCATCTAACTGCTTGACTATTGTAAGTGACATATATTTATTCTTTCATCAGAAATCATCTGGCAGCATCACAAGAATGTCCTGAGGTTCAGTAGTGGTGGCTTGTATTAGTTGTAATACTGTATAAAAAAGAGTATGAGATATCCTTAGATATATTAGTATTTGTAAATAATAATAACAAATTTCCCCCCTTGTCAATCCAACGTGATTCACCACCTAACAAGGAGATTTCTGAAATTTGTTTTAGAATATTATAATGACAAAAGTGTCAGTGACAACTAGGATGAGTAAAAGTGAGTTTCCTTCCAAACTATTTCAGCGATATCTACAGACGCTGTTTCTATTCCTGTCAATTTTTCTTCCTCTCTTATCTTTTTTCTTTGATCGTTGATTTGTATTGTCGTGTAGTACGTAACATCATCGCATATACCATCTCTCTGAACGTAACCTTGTCATAGCAAATAAATACGAGTAGAAGAAAAGTGTTTATATTCTTATTGCTGACATGATGGGGGAAAGTTGTTGTTTTTACTTCACTGTATTCTCCAGTAGGTTTGACTTGATGTGGTCATTGACAGTTCTCTTTCACCATGGTCTCTGGGTTATGATAATGCTTTCAGGATTCTGGTATAAGTTCTTTGGTTTGTTATTTGCGAAAGATTCTGGTATAAGTTCTTTGGTTTGTTATTTGCGAAAAACACTGCGCAAAGCTTACAAGTGAAAATGTTGTAAATCATTTAACAAGTGTAACTACTGTGTTTACAGGTATATTACGTACATATTCCTAATAACATAGGACATATAGCTGTTTTAATTTGCTTTTGACAAAATTAATAGTATCTGTGAAAACAGGTAGAAAATAAAAATATGGAAGTTATTTCGGAGGAATATGAAAAATAAGGAAGAAAAATAATGGCATTTCAGGAAACAAAAAGAAAAAGAAAAATAGAATAACTAACTGAATTTTAACAATAACCTTATCAATGATGGACTCTGGATTAGCTTAGTGAGTTGAGTATGCTTGGTTAGTTGTTTCATGAACTTATGCATTATTGAATGACAATGACTTCGTAATAAATGTATATGACAAAACAGACTGCTCGTATAAAACTAGAACCAAACCATTTAACAGACTTGTTATTTTTAATTGTAATTTAGCTTAATTGCTATCAGTTTTACATTTCCCCCCTTATATGCTCTCTTGTTTTGTGATTACGAACTCGTTATAAGTGTTACTAAATGGGAAAAATTAGCATCATAATATACTTTTCTCACGCACTGTTTGTTGGTGGTTTTGCAGCCTACAAGAGATGTTTTCGAAGTTTCTACATTATGTCTTTGTTTGTTGTTTCTGACAGTTATTGCATAGGTGATTAGGTGGTGTCCTGCTGCAAATTTGTTTTCCATAACTATCTCCAGGCCAGTGTAAACATATAATTTTATGGTCTTCATCAAAACCTTCAGACATTTTTTTTTTTTTTTAGATTTTAAAATGTATATTAAACTCTACTAACTTAAATGCTGCCTTTATATGTATTGTTTCAATGATTCGTTATTGTATATCATATAGAAAATGGCTTTCTTTCACTCATGTTTGTGCAAATTCCATAATGAAAATAGATTAAAGAATCGCAAAAACAAAAGGAAAATACTACAAGCCATAATAAACAGATATAAGATTCGCCAACATATTGATGACTAAAAGTCAATCTTTTAAGTACAGAAACAGTATAGTTTTTTTTTACAAAAAATGGACGTGAGTTATCATGAACTTCTTTAACTTAGAACCAGTGCTTTAACCTTTCTTATTTCAATGCGTACAATAATACGTAAATTAAATTGAATTGAATAATACAACTAAAATTCCAGAGTTAATTCACAGTAACAAATTACACCTATCTGACCAACAAAAAAAACTAAAGTAGAAGAAGGTATAATGTCCCTTGCAAATCTTTCACGAAGCACCCCCCAGCATCATTCGATGAAATAAATTTGTAACTGTAAGTTCTTCCGTCATTTTCATCGTATTTCCACACCCAAATAATCTTCTTTTTATTACTCAAATCTTTTCTTTCATAATTCTCTTCCGTTTTGAGAATTGGCCACCACATCGTCCCATACCATTCCCCTGTATAGTATACTACACGCCTCATATGTAGAGCTAGGGGGGGGGACAGAGAACTGAAGAGCACAGTGGCAGAGAGCGGATTTTACTCTCTTCATTCTCAGTGATTCTGTTCGTTGTTTGCTGAGGGGTTTACTTCAAGATAGAAATGTCACAAAAAACAACTTGATTAGTTTTTTTAAATGGTAATATTAATATATCTCAATAATGATTTTTCATTATGCTAAACATAATTTTAAGGTCCAAAGTTGAATGTTATGATAATTGTTTTAACTTTAAAGTATGTTTTTAAAAATACAGACTAAAGTATATCAATGTTGTTAATATTTTCTACTAAAATAGTTATACCGAAAGTTTTCGTTATCGTTATTGAAACAAAAATTTTCTCGAAATAACGTGTTACGAGTCTTACGACTGTTACCAAAACGATGGAAACATAAATTTAAATTTTGCAATAGAAATATCAATTTATGTTATTCTGATTTTTAAAGTTGCATGTTCTCTTCAATGAATGGGAATGTACAACATGGCAAGCGTACCGTGTAAGTCTAATCGCAAAATATTATAGTACTACAAATATAATGATAATGCTATAAGAAAAATAAAAAAAATGGCTGACTTTTATAATTATAATTAATAAGTGGCAAACATAAATTTTCACAGGGTTGCACACTGTCTACTGTTCAGTAAATAACCACTGACTCATACGTCTGTAAATTTTTCTTCAATATTCAGTTTCAGTACAGTTTACGTCTCCTATACCATTAAAATATCACGAGAGCATGTACATATAATGATTATGTTGTAGAGAATCTAGCAGGTGTTAAAATTTATTAGACAGCACATTGTTCAAATATTTGTTTCTCTCAAAATGTAATATAGGTAGCAATGCATCAGAACACTGACCACACTAATTTCATATTACTAATCATGATAATTAAGACACATAGAAATTTTCGTTTTATTAAGTTAGCTACACTGCTAATAAAACATGACACTGTGTTACATGATATCACAGATATTAATAATTATACTTTCCATGCTGAAAACACCTTTATTTATATAATATGTTGTATATTTTGATACTTATATACTGTAATAAGCTGGATTCTGGTACAGTTAATGTAATACGTTAGAAATGCAAAATATTTTGAAGCATGGAAACATGAAAGCAAAAAAGTCAATCTTCTGAAATATTGTTTTCAGTCAATTGAAAATTTTTAGCACTGAACTTGAATTAACTCTCGTTAACGTGTATTCTTACCGACATTATACAGCATAACCTTTCAACATTGTAAAACACATTAAAAACAAGAATAAAAATATGAAACAACTATATGCAGTACATGTAACAAAAAAAAATCGTACAACCTTTCCCTGTCTGTGCGATATATTTGAGTCATTTTACAGAATAAATATTTACCCAGACCTGCTACACGCTGTATATTTCCTAAAAATGAATTAACAGAGAATATTTTACACTGCTTCCCAGCATAACAAAAACATGTTATTGCAGTTTTCGGACGATAGAGATTGATCTGTATACTTGTGGGTAGCTTGGTTGCAAAATAAACGCAGGATACTATACCATCAATCACTCTGCATGCAACTATTACTGAACAATATGCTAACTATCCCCCCTACTAGAACGACAGCAACAAATCGAAAGAGGTGAGATTGTATATCATAGCCTATCAACAGGGCACAAATATACAAAAGGTGTATTGCCAATACCAAATGTACAAAATTTGGATTACGATAGTAGGTAAAGGGAGATTGAAATGGATAATATCTGGTGGTGCTATTGATGTCGGTTTACTGTGGCCAGATTTGGGATATCGCTGGTAGAAGGTTGATTTTTTTTTTGTGGAAAAGGAAGTGATTACGGACTGCTGTGAATAATTAGTTGATAGTTACTATGGTTACTGAAGATAATTTTTTGAGACACTAGATTAGATAGCATAAAATTTCTACAATTTTCTGAGGAAATTTAATATGAACTAAGCTAAAAAAAAAAAAGGAGCAAGAAGCAAAGTACTTGTGTAAGTGCTTATCATATCCCCGAAACATTCATTGTCGAACTTAATTTTCACTCACAGTGCCTTATATTGATTAACCTTACCATCAGGCATCGATGTAACTTTGGTCAAACCAACTACTTTCTGTATAACTATGTGCTATCACCTGTGATTTTTTACTGTGTTAGAATTTTTAACCTTTTTCATATAAGCAATAATTGAAGAGAAATATAAAAAGAGTAGTTAAAAAAATTAAGAATAAAAAACTCTAATATAACCTAAACATATTTAACCGAATTTCACTTAGCATAACCTAACCTAATGTGGTGAAACCATATTATAGCGTGAAAAGAGCAGAGAACCCATATAATAAAACAAGTGCCCATTTCACACCTTCATACTTTCCTCACCATCTCTCAAATTAAAAACAATATTGCAAATGAAACAGAACATAAAAAAACTGGAGAAACGTAATTACAAAAAAGGCAGCGGAGATCAAGTAGAATGTCAGATAAGATGTAGAAAAACGTAAATTTGTGTTTGTAGATTTAATTGAGCAAATAAATGTGAAAAGGGGGAGATGGAGGGGGATATGATTGCAGAGAGGGGGAGGGTACTAAACACTCCAGAAAAGAGGGATGAACAAACATAACGCTTACTGCCCTTCTGTATGTGTATGTACACACTACACAACCTATCTATCATATCTGATAATATTTGATATATACTATAACACCTTTTAAAAATATGCAGGCATAAACGGTTTTCTAAAACAGAGTATTTGTTTATTACCGATATACAAAATGACATGAAATATTTCTACATATATAAAAGCTTATTAATTACGTTAATTATTATCGATGTCATAGAAGTGTCTCTTGAATGCTGACAGACATACTTCAATTGGAAATCGTTAAGTTCACTTGTATTATTGTATGTTGTGATTTCAGTGTTGATTGAAAAGTTAATTACAATGTCATCTCGCCTGTTTACCGTTTTGTAATTTCAACAGTTATAACAACAAGAGTAGTTCATTTCTATCATTATAAATATAGATTTAAAGTTAAATAACATTTGTTGGATGAGATATATTGTGTGTTATTTGATACAAGAAAGGCTGCAAAAAATAAAGCTGCGATTTTAATGTATGAAGATTAATGGAGTTTGTGTTTTCGTTTTTTAGTTCCAATATTACAAGCTGGGTATTTATCACAAATAACGTTTCCAGAACTTTTTGTGTTTCCATATATTGTTCGAGATCTTCTTATATGAATTTTTAAATTAGTTCTACGCCTGTTAAACGTTTTTTTTTTACTTTCACAGAAATGAGCATGATTGTATAATTTGCAGATACTGTTCTATCAAATCAAATGCCATCGTGACCTTCAAATTGGAGGCATTTCGCCCAGATCCTTTCTAGGACAGATATCATTAATTGAATTCAGTAGTGAGAAACGGAACTTTTTCTCTGTAAGGTATATGCGATAAATACAAAAATTCGAAACCTATATGAATTATGAAGGATATGATCATTTCTGATCTGAGAGAGAAAACCAAAAAGCTTTTTTCTTTAATTTTCAAATTTATGTTCTTATAGTAATTGGTGAATAATACAACATATAAAACCAGTATATTAAGAGAATAATTACAATATAATTAGGCAATAATTATTAAATATCACATTCCTAATATTGTTTACGAATCTTTGTATCAAAGATAATAAAGCTTAGAAGAATGTTAACGCAAATACCAACTTGTGATTAGGCAGCTATGATCTAACAAGCTTTAATTGAGATACTAACTTATTTGTATCACTTTCTTCTTTTTCTAAAATCATATATTTATACTTTCTAAAAATATAAAAGGACGACGAACCCAACAATTATTAATTCCTTTCTTAAACCAACTTTGTAGAAACAATTTCGAACTTTGTGCAAATAGCCTCGAACGTCGCACATGAATTTTTCTCATGCTTCACATATTTCATCGAGAGCTCTAAAAAGACAAGATAACAAAAATTACAAAGAATTACAGCAGAAAGAGAAGGAAAAATAATAAAAAGAGAACGTCAGCTTGTATTGCTTCCCCCTACTCTTTTTGTTCTCCCCTTTCTACTACTTTCTTTAATCATCCTATTCTCTTCTTCAAATAAAAAATCGAATTGGCTTTTTTTTTATTCGACTGCTTTTGTTATGATAATATTCATTCAGTTAATCATGGACTGTGATATATTGAAAATTCTTTTAATAGGACTACGTGGGTCTGTCGACTATTTGAAATATTTTAAGTGATTAGTTTATTGATTCCCAGTAATACTTTGAACGATGCAATAAAAGGATTATAGTGGAATAATTGATAGTTTTAATTTGGTTTGCTGTAAAGAGTGATCTGCAATTCTTGTATCTAGACTTCAACACTTTTTTCTGGTGTGCAAGTACAGAGTAGATACTTACAAATACTGTATTGTGGAAGACAATGATAGTAACTTGCTATGTTTCTGCCCTTCCTCTAAACATAGCAAGATAGTAACTGATATCATTAGCTGGTTACAGCACTGCTTGATGAGTTACATTAACCAAATACGAGTATATCAATAGTTTTTAGGCGCCTTTTTGTTGTATTAAATATTTGGAATTTATATGTCTGAAAAATGAGTTGGAAGAAATTAAATTATTAATTATTACGTGTATGAGAAAATTAAAATATCCATTCGGGTCTGATTTTCTGTTGCATTAAAGATCGTAGAAATCGTTATGAAATGAAATATAAATGTACATTATGCTACATGAAAATCAATACTGATACGCTTATTATTACTTAATGTGAAATTGTATAACTCGGAGAATAGCTGTTGTTTGGAAATTAACAAAATATTTCAGATCGATTTAAATCTAAATAATTTTTATATATACAGCAAAACGTAAATTGTACATACGTAATAAAGCGCAACTAGATTTTCATGTTTATTTCAATTTTATATGCATAACTACTATACATATGAAGTTAGGTTATGCTCTCAAAATAATGTCACAAATGTCTCTCTGTAAAAGAAGTAGTAATATTGCATTCAACAACTTAGAATTTACACAAGTACTACTATGTGTGCTTCCAAATTGAGATAGTCCCTCTATATAATGAAACCATATTATATCTCGTTGACTATGATGTTTCACAGAGACAGTTGAAACCATTGTTCGGAAATTAGGTCTTTCAAATTCTAAGCCCTGAAAAGGGTTTTATCTACTTCTTAATGCGTTATGAGAGCGTTTTTCTCTCCATTTTCAAATGATTTCGAATGATTCTGTTAGAAGTTAGTGTGTGCGGCGATTTTTAGATTTAAAATGAGAATTTTTTCAGAAACAATTAAAATATATTGGTTGAAATCAATTTTTTTATATTTTTATTTCTGTCGATAACACAAAAGAAGATTCTTTGGTATAAATAAAGATAATAAATTTATTTCTTATATTATTACGTAATTTAAAACTCTTTTTTTTTTACTTCCGTTGATTTACTTGATTCTGTGACTTGCTTCAAATATTTGTTTCATATTTTCTTACTTTGTTACGTCATGAATATAAATTGTTTTTTTATTTGTGCTAAAATAATTTTTTAAGTACAGTTTTTCAAGAGCTATACAATAAAGGGCGACAGCAGATTTCAGTGTATCACTTTTGAATTGCAACAAACTGTATTTTGGTAGCAAGCTTTATTATTGCTAATACTACTATGAAATATCAAGAAGTCAGTATGTCATACATCGTTAACTGATATTCACAGGACAAAATAACAGTTTACCATTTTTTTTCATATTTTCGAAAAAGGATGCAGCTACTCTGAGCATAAATGCATACACAACTACATTGTGATATACTGTATTGCTATAATTATGTTGTAAGTTTAGTCAAAATTATTCAAGGACAAAATTATCAATTTGAATCGATTTGTCATTAGGAAACGAATGAAATAGAATTTAGTTTTTTTTTTTCAGCACGGTCACATATTGTGCTACGAATTTCATTTTGGTTTTAAAATAATATTGTTTCTATTTAGTCTATACTTAGGTAATACATTATTTTCTGTATATTGATAACATTATACTAGGTTTTTGACATTCATTACATGGGGGAAGATTTTTAACAAAAAAGTTACCGTTCTATCATTTTTGACGGACCTGCTTTATTTATTTCGTCTCAAATTTCTTGACACGAAAGAACAACGAAACAGGTTAATTTTTTGAAGATGACAACCTTCTATTTTACAAACGAAGCCGAGAAAAATATTGATATAATTTACAACACATAAATAATGTTTCCGTGACTTCAAAATAATAAGGCAGAACATTCATTAGCATATTTTGAATCATTTAATTCGAATTATCCACTTCATCTTTATTCGCATTCCATTGCAACAGTTTGTAGCTTTATTGATACGCATAATACAATACTTGATTGGTTACAAGAAGAAAATTAAAAACTAGTAGTAGTACTCGTTAGACCAGTAGCTGAGATTTCGACATGTCGCGCTTATTTTATTATTTTTCATTTTTTACATAGTTTTTCAAAGAACTGGCTGTATAGTATGGTGATATTACCAGTATTAGATAACTTAAAACGGCATGGATTGGCAAGAACTTAAATTTGATTCAAACTTACAGTTATTTAAGCGTTCACACTTTGTATTATCTTCTTATCATTATCCTTTTTTCATGGTATAGGTATTTAAAGATGACATTAGTCCTCGTTTGCGGATATGAAAGATACTGAATCACCGGTATGCTGAATCATTATATTCAGTTTAATATAAAAACAAAAAAAATTATGATAGTAATAATAATAATAATATAAGTATATTAATAATAATGAACAAGTATATATACTGTGCTATTAAAATACATGGTATGGTATAGTAGTTTTTATATCAATGGGATGAGATTGGTATCGTTTCTTTAATAATAAAAATATTGAAAGTTTAAAGGGTTACCTTCAGCTAAAATGAGTTTTTTTTTATTTAATAACAAAATATTAATATTTTTAGTATAAATAATTCATATTATTTTCCTTACCATTCAAAAGTCACAGGTAGCTGAGATATGGATGGGCCTTAGAAAATGTGCTGCAGGGTATCAAGCAAACACGGCAGAAAACAAGACAACTGCTGATATCTCAATAAATGGTTATTCTGCCTATTTCTTGAGTCAATTTGGTTTATTTTGTAGATACATTAGGATGAATGGTTTTATTTAAATAATTGGCGTAATTTCGCGATACAGCGAAAGGAAGCAACATTATTTGTTCTGTTTCAGTCCGTTTTGTGCTACGAACCGGCACCTTCTAGCATTTTTATAAATCAAAATATCTCTTGAGCAGTTCTAATAATGGAAAGTACAAGAAAAACATAGAAAATTGGAAATTCATTATCTGCGGGTAACCTTTTAATAAAATTTATGGAAAGAAATAATTCGCTTCATTTTAATTCAATATAGTGTATTTACTATTTTCTCCAAGCAATTTCATAATATTGTTGAACAATCCTCATAACTCAAGGAATTGACATGACAGAAATTCAATTTCTTGTGATTCAACTGTAAGCTATATTATTCCCCGAACTCTTATTTAATGTAGGCGTTCGTTTATTGCTTTATTATTGCTGAACATAATTATATCTGTTATTATTGTTTCTCGTTGAAATGATGTCAAGACGAAGAAATATGTCACAATTCTATTTTTGAAAAGTTACACAGTAGCCTGCAATATCATATTGCTCTATTTTTCATCTATTCCCTTAATTGAAATATTACATGCTGTTTTACTAACAGTATTCTCATATGTCATTTCTAATAAAAAAAAAATATATACTACAAAAATAATTAAATATAAGTATATATTAATGAAATATAATAGTATAGATACTGTATATACACCTTTGCTTCTTTTTTCTGTCGTTTGCTGATATATTTTTTCATGAATTTTATTAACATTATTATTACCTGACTCTGTAATATATTGAACTAAATTTAGAATATTGGTGGAAGTAAGAGACATTAATTAAAACTATTTTTGGAGCTTCAAATGAGGCAATGTAGATTTTGTTATTCTGTAAAAATGATAAAATAAGCATGTTAATGTTATACCTGTTTTCTTTCTGAACGAAAGGGCATAAATTGTATAACAACAATCGTACGTAGCGTATCACTTAAAATAATATTATATCAAGACGAAGAGTAATTTTCTGCAGTGTTATTTAAAATTTGTATTTCTCATAAAATATCGTCAATGTTTGGAATATATGAATATCTGTGGAAATAAACTAAATTAATTAAAAACTAGGAATAATAATAAAGACAAAATTAGTTTTGAACAAGTTATAATGCATCTATTACTTTAATACCGAACAACATACACTGACCTAAATTTATTAAATAAAAAAGTACCGGTAATTGGAAAATAATATAGACGTAAAGAAACAACATTGGATCCATTGCCTAAAATGTACAAGACGATTTTCCTAAACCTTTATCCCTCTTTAAAGTTGCACAAAATATAAGTAGAAAACATTCGACAATACAATAATTGATTTTCAAGATAACCATAGTTTATCGAAATTATTTATTATTATAATTCGTAAGACGTTTCCAAAGCGCCTGCGTCTTCTACTCCTAGAGGTCGCTAGCCCTGTTGAAAATCTGGTTGGCTGGCTTGCGAAGCTTTGGCAGCTACCAGCACGCTTCATTCATCGCTTTAGTGAAACGGCTGAGTTGGAGTACTGCTGTGAAGCCGTTCGTGTGTAGAGGTAGCGCTCGGCAGTTCTCTCAATTTACGTACTTACAGTTTCGCGCCATTATTATTCGGGATTTTTTTTTTTAATTTTCCTCATGACATGAACCATGAAGTTATAGACATGATGTTTGTGATTACTTTTTCATTTCTGTTAGCATGTATATTTCACCAGTGATTAAGTTTCGTTTGTTTATTTTTCATGTGTGTTTTTAAAAGTGACTGTAAAGTGAACCTCCTTTTTGGTTTGTTTTGTGCCTGGATTTATGTAAACTGTGGAATTTTACATAAGTGATTTAGTTTCTTTTATGTTCCGAATGTATATTTCAACTATGTCTTGGATACTACTACAACACGTGGTGCTAGTCTTTCTTATCTGCCAGCAAAGAACAGGTAAAGTGATGTTATTCTATTTTTACCGCCACATTGTTTTAAATAGTTTTGTTATGATTTAGATTACATCGACAATGTATTTTATTGTTATAAAGCACGAATATTTGTGGAACAATTTGAAAAGTTACAGCATCCTGTTTACAATAAAACCCCAGATGTAATAAATAAAATATGACCTCCCGTACAGTCCAATGCGGCAACTCACAGTACGCGGTAACAGGGGCAGGTATATTTAACCAATAATATTGTCATTGTAAAAAGTCAACAGAAGTAGGCCTAATCTTAATAATCTGCTGAACAGTTTTGCCAGTAATTTTATGAAAATAACGCTTCCGATATTGCGTGGTCGGTTAGACCGGGAATCAAAATAATGCATAATAAATGGCCATTCTCTTATTTCCTGAAGGACTATTGAAGTAAAGGGTAATGTGCGATGTTATTTTAACAGTTCATTACTTGAATAGGAAATGACTTTTGTCGTCTACTCCTTGTTTTGATGTAATTAGTTTACAATTAATAGACAGCATCTGAGACATATTGCATGAAGTTATTGTGAGGAACAGTAGTGTTGTTTATTGGATTACAAGATGTAATCCGAGTTATTTCATTGGCAATTAGAACGTGCTGAAACACTTGATAGGCTATTAAATGACATTCCTAGGAATAAATCCTTGCATGCGCATTTTTGTTTGATGAACGAATATTCTTTAATTGGTAACACTTATTAGCAATTATCTGTCAACAACGATATTAATGACAGTCGTGTTATATTAACAAGGAAGAATTTCGTGTGGAAACGAGTATATGAAAGCATGTGCAATTTATAAACAAAAGCACCTACTTTAACTTAGCAAAAAACACATCTTCTTCCTCGGTGGTTATACATTCTTAACGTTGAAAACATGAAGTAAAAAGTACAAAGACGGCGTTGTGTATTACACGAAACTAAGAAGTTTTGTGGGTGAGAATAAAATATGAAGTAGAAAAGTTGAAGGAAATTTCGGTGGCTGCTGCTGCTTCAAAGTTGTAGTATATGCAGATTGATGTCTGGCAGCTGCTCTTCGATGCTTGTAGGAGGAGACTCTAAGAAAAAAAAAGTTACAGTTGCCAAAGCTGGTAGCTGTGATCATGTGTGTCACAGAAGTGTCGAATTTAGTGGCATAGCAATCCTCAAAGGACCGTTTCAGCCCACTAAACTCGACTCCCCCGTATCTTGACGACACCAAAAGACCGATGGCTTTTTTCCTTGTACTTTAGCCAAATTTTAAACACATGCTTATATATGTACACAGAAGGAACAGGAAGCATACACAGGATAAGCATCCACATTACGGGAAGTTTCTTCATGTAATTTTGGCACTTGTCCTATACACCGGTGCAATGGTCTTCTTAGTATACGCGCTTAATTAATATCGTGGGGGATCTAATAATAGAAAAAAATTAGATTACATTGTAGTTAAGAATATGCCAAACGACGCTTGTTATTTGCTTTGTAATAAAAAGGCAGTAAATGCGTGATTTTCTACGAAATTCTTTTCCTCTCCTGGTACTATTTCTTTTTTTATATATATATCGCTAAATGGATAATTAAGCCGTTTTTTTTCATTTTTCTGGTACTTCCGACGGGTTCTTATACCATACATGGTTCTGTGAACGAATCGCATATTATTCGCATTAAAAAGTCATTTCTTTTCCTAATATTTTGTTTGCTGTGAAAATCATTTCCGGGTGAAGAAAATCGAATGTTATAAATTCAAAACCCCGCCAATGCATATATGAAAATGGAAGCCGCCATCTTGATTTTTACGTGATATCTTATATGAGAGCTGGAATACAACAAACATGAGTCAAATCATAATACTCGTAAGATAATTTTTAGTAAGCATTATGCAATGCTTTTAAACATTTTCATTTTTTATAGTTTTCTCCATTTATATATATTTTTATAAAATTATAAGTCTAACCAACATGAACATCAGTGAAATGGAATGCTACATTGCATTTTATTTTTGTAGCCTAGTTGAGTTTTACATCCGATATTTTGATATCGTCATAATATAATAATAGAATTTAGTAAAAGCTTAAATTTTTAATTTTATCGAACGACAGTAAATAAGCAACACCATTTTTACTTACTGCAATAAAAAAAATTATTAACTTGATCATTGGGTATAAACCATTAGTTTCCGGGTAGGAATACAATCCACCGTTTTGTTGGGTTATATGTATTGCCGTGAGATCAGGATAAAAAAGATCGAACCCACCGATGATACAGTACCATTCCCTCCTTATCAATAGGATCAATTCATACTGCGGGGATTCACCCTTCTTACTACTCTGTTGTACGGTAGATTCTGTATTCAAAGTGGATTTGGCATATACATCTGTGATTCTTCGGTATTCACATAATACACTCTTTACGAATAAAACTTTTAACACCAAACCTTTTATGTAACCGTACTTTATACAATTCAATTTTTTTTTTTCATAAACTAATGTTAAACTATATTAACGTCCGAGCAGGTTTAACGAACCTTCAAATAGACATTATTTGACAGAAAAAATACAGTAGGCCTCTCTAAGAATGAACTTTATAGAAAATATACAATATTTATACTATCCTGAATGTTCTTTATGTTCAGGCCACTAGGTAACAACTATAAAACTCCAAACGTTTTCTCTGAATATGATTTGATCGAGTGTTATGATTGCGTATATGCATAAATGGGCTCCAATTTTGATTAATCCTAATAATTATTATTTAGATGAATCTACAATAATAAATATTCTGAGTGTATTGAAATATCTGCTCTTCCTCACTTCAGTTTTCATTTGGCTATATGATGGTAAATATATCTTTGTGTAATATCCCCAGAAAGCTTGATGAATGGCAGTAGCATAATTGGAGTAATGCATTCCCTAGTGGGGGAAAGATGGGGGTCCGAATCCCTCCTGCCGGTCAATGTTTTCTGGGATGTTCTTTTTCAAATACCGTACTATGACACTTCTATTATTAATTCTTCTGGCAACTGTAATGTTTAGTTTAGTTATTTATAATGTTATTCCGAGATTTTGTCAATACGTATCTCTTTTTATTTCAATTGTAATGATTTATTAGCCTATTTCTTTCACTGAAGTTAAGTGTAAAAAAAGTAACTGAAGTTAAGAGTCACAAGTAAAAATAGGTTCCAACAGTAGATGGTAGCTTGCCATGTATCAATTTCTGTAGTTACTTCCATAAATATAAGAAACTGAGTTATGCTGTAATGAAATTTCGAACTTTTAATGTACTCACCACTTCTATCCGTATAGAAAATCAAATCAGATTAGCTTGAATGAAGAAAAAAGTATTTTACTTTCAAAAGAAATACCATAATGAATTATAGTTCGTAAAATAATAAGCAAGAATATAACTGCTTTGAAAAGATGAAAAAAAAAAACGTAAAAGTGATGCAAAGCGACCTGGCCATGGGGTAACAGAGGAGTGCAGGAGAGGGAGGGGGTGGGGGGTAGGAGGTCGAAGAGATGTAAGAGAGCAACATTTATAAAAGCATTCCCTTCTGGTGACCAGATGACATGGTCCAGTACTCCTCCCTTCTCTCCCTCCCTTGCCTCTCTCCCCCTCTTCCTCCCTCCCTCTTCCTTCGAACTTCTAACACACAAAAAGCAGCAAAGTTTGGAACACAGGTTCTACTCTTAAGTTCCAAGGTAAAAATGGGAGTAGGTAACAGGTAGCAGGTGTTATTGACCAACCTACCTGCCTTCGCTCCCCTTCCGAATACTCCAGTACTCGCTTCGTTATTGCCAAAGAATAAAAGTTAAGGGAGACTTTTTAGAGATTTACAAACAGGCGTCTCTTTTTATTGGAGCCCCCCGCCCCCCTCTGCCACTTTAATAAATTGCACTTGCGGTGGAGCATCTGCAAATAAATTGGAAAATTGATATACTTATATTAGACATGCTAATGTCAAAACAAGACGATTTTAAATGGTTAATGGGTGGGCGAAATAATTCTAGAAAGTACAGTAAGCCTAGATCTTATTCGTTGTTGCATAATAAATTTAAACTTTGAAATGGCTATACTGTGATAGTAAACTTAAAAATTAAGTTAATTTATTGTGTGACCTAATTTATTAACAATCCTGATTTTTTTTAAACTTTATAACTGATGACTCAAAATGATGTAGAAGACTGATTTGCTATTTTACTGTTAAATTAAGTGAAGAAATACCGTATTGATCATAAATTTTATACTCAGAATATCATTTTCTCAGAAATAAAATTAGAACGCTTTGATTCTAAATTACAGAAAATGCTTTTATTTTTAATATCACGTCTTTTTATCAAATGTAACGCTTCATTTAGATCATTTTGGTTTTTGTTGTGAGATAGAATTTCCCCTCTGCTTTATTTTTTCCCTCGTGAGCATGAGGGCATGTCATTAAGAAAAAGGTAGTTTTCTTGGCGGGAAGTTGTTGAAGTCTACCTGCTCCCCCTTCTTCTTGTGTTCTCCCGTTTTTCTACCACGAAATCCACCTGCTGCTGCCGAAGTAGTCTTTTTCTTCACTTTTTTACTTCACCTCTTTGCATTTTACACGTGTGTATATGTATTTAAATGAATGTGTTTCGCTTTTTTGCAAGGTGACGTGCCTTCGCATCGTTCAGACGTATGACGTGCTCTTTTTTCTACTTGCAAATTAAAAGAAATAATGAATTTTGCCTTAACTGACATAGCAGGATGTCGACTACTGTCTGAATGCGTGGTATTCCCGTTTGATGGGCGCTAGCAGGTTTCCTATTTCGAACAAGTGTGGTCTGAGGTATCACACTTTCAAATTATACAAATGTGAAAGGTTTCCTGGCTCAATTGGAGGTTCCACTGCTTCAAATTTGAATTTTGTTCTTCGGACTTCGTTGTAGGCTACTATCATTTGTATAGATCTAAGTAACTTTTTTGGTCTTCCTCTGAATAATCTTTTAAAAATGGAAGGAAATGGAGAAGTAAGAACATAAAATTGAATTAGTTGTATCTTAAAGTAAAAAACAAGTACTTTTAATGAAAACTCCACGTTGTTGTCTCAATTTCATTAGCGCTCAACATGCTTTGAAATGCGTTTTAGCAAGGGCGCACAGCCTGTTTCAAAACACACGGGATTATTCATTCTAATTACGGCACCACATCCGTTTGCAAAGTCAAAACTTTCTTGTGAAATTAGAATTTAAAACAATGTCTTTTCTTGCCATTTAGTTCCATTAGAATCCTCTAGGAGCGCTGTCTCTCATTGGATGGTAGTCGTCTAGTACTCTTCTTAATAGAACCATAACTTCTTGCTAAGTTCTTTGCGACACTAAGGAACGAACACCGACTTCAGTCCCTACTGCCACTGCTTCTGTTTTTCTGCAAGGGGAATGCTAACGTGAAGCGAATTTAGTTTCAACGGGTTGACAAAATATGGTCTGTTGTTTCCACTTGGTAGAACGTAATGTCAAAAGTGTCATGACTCTTGTATGTAGATGATAGTGTATAAAAACGCTCGACGTCATCTATATAGCTCGGATAAAAAAAAACTTTGTTAAAAATCTGTGCTGAATAGATGAGTTTATATATGGATTATGTGTTTGACGGGAAAATGGTGATGTTTTATGCGTTGTTAACTACCGCGTTGTGTTGCTAATTTAAGTATTTATATATTTATAGTAGAAGAAAAACGATATAGCTTTACGTTGCCAAAATAGTGATAATGTTATACCAATAACCGACATCCATAAGTTTTTTTAAGATCAGGGGATCAGCACATAATATAAATTACATAAACAAAATAATCATATTAGTAAACTTCGAAATGGAAGGATATAAAATAACCAGAATAAGGTATACAGATATCACCCCTGACCTCTGAAAAGAAGATTAGAAAAGGTTGCCCCTGATCAAGAGGTAAATATACCAAAGCGTGCGCAATGGTTGCTGACAGAATAGGATACTTATGTCATCGTATTAAATCGGCTAATTTCTTTTTTTAAAAGATATTTTTTTTTCATTTTGTAACCGCCGCTGATCAAACCGCTGCATTAAGTTTATCTATTTGGCTAAACAGACTGTGACCAGTTTACCTTTTTGTATTCCCCAAACTGGTTTCCATGGAGGAAAAGAAGTGCTTCTGCTCCACCTATCGTGATTTTCAAAGTACTTGTATTATCGGTTTCAATCGTTGCTTGGGGAGCACGTATACGGAGCTTAGAAAATTTCTTTTGTTCTTTTACACACAAGTATTTGAAGAGTAGTAGCATTTTTCTTCATTTTCATTAGTAATTACAGGAAGTTTACATAGAATGAACTGATCGAAAAATTTGTTTTTTGTCTTGTGGAAATGTAAATTAGTACTTATATGAGAAGTGTATTTTGTGATTTCTAAGTGTCCTGTACAATTAGAAGTCGTTTAATAAATACTGTAAATAATTTGGGGAAATTATTATTCTAAAGAATTCTTGACTATTTCTTATGGTTTATGGCTATTCCATGCTAATTTATTACTAGAATACCGAATTAATTTGTTCATGCATTATGTAACTTATTTATAAGAGGGAAACAGTTCCAAAACAATTTTTTATTTACATTATGCAAAAGTTGAGTAATCAGAATTATTAACTTTGTTTTAACGAGCAGACGAACACGCACTGTTTCTGTTGTCATTATAACTACCCCTTCTTTATAAACCCTTTTAAAGGTAAAATAATATTGATCAACATCACTATAGGGACTCAAAGTTTGCATTTATTTTATTAAATCTGTCAGGGCCTTTCTATTGTAAATATTCGCATGATAATACAATATGTTAAAGATTGAGGAAGCCTCATTCTTTTCTTCTGGAAAAAGTAAGTTATTCAATGAAGCTCAAAATGTCGTGAAGGAAAACAGAGAGAGAGAGAAAAAAAACTATACGTGTCACCTTTTTTACTTCCAAAAAACGGGGAAGGATGACATTTTATTTTGTTTTTTATATATATTTTTAGACAAGACTTTTTTTGGGAGGGCCAAATCTTGTTTCCTGACCTAACTGTGCTCTGTGTAAAATCCGTATGCTGACCAAGCAAAGCGCAACTCTCCTCTAATTTTTTGGCAACAAAAAACGTAAAAAAGATTCTCAGGAGACAAAGCTTTCGTTTCTTGAAAGGTTTTGTTAGAAATATATATATATATAAAACAACTTTTTTTGTGGCGGTAAGATTGAAGGAAAAAATATATATTGTCGTCCTACGCTCTCGGAACGGATTAGTGTTTGTTTTCAAAGCTGTATAGGTGACATAATGCTGAGCACACTCTTCATATATCTGACAATCCTTTGTAACCAAAAGCTTTGGAACAGATCGGATGTACAGTTAAATATCTTGATATAATCAATAATTATGTTTGGAGTGGAAGTGCTACTGACAGCTAACATTTGCTTCAGGGTACGGTCAGATTTTCGATTGAAACAGCTTCCATCTAAATTAAAACTGATCAGTAGGAAAGAATGCAAACCGAACGGTTCGTTAACTGAAGCTGGATTTGTATTACTTGTTTCTAATACTTTTCATAAGCAATTGTTAATTAACATATTGTTATATGAGTAGTGGTATAGTTAATTAATAGTCAATAGCGTATATTGTACTACTGATTATATTGTAATCAAGAAAAGGGTTAACTAGTCTATCCAAACTATTTTTATAATGGTGAATTACCACGAAACAGTTAAGTTAATTTTAATCCCTCAAAACTCCTTATACTTTCACATTAAAATAACACTGTTGCACTTGAGTATTGCAGAGTGTCCCCTAAATAATTTGACAGAGCTATCATTACCTAAGAAATGCATGTTTAAATTTAATATTGTTTTGAACCTGCTGTATCTGATGCATATCCGTAACCACAGGTTGCAACCACCACCTGTCAAATCCACTTGTTTTCAATTATTTCGAAACGTTAGGGTTAGGTAATACCTCATGATGTCTTTTAATTCTATGAAAGTGGAATGTTGCGTGCG
>JAQIWE010000285.1:0-24987 GCA_034698565.1 Campodea plusiochaeta
CGGGGATGGGGGCAGAAAAAGAATCGTTAATTTTGACTACCAAGTTGCGTCCAAATAAAAACGATTTGATGATCTGACTCGAAGTTACTCAGTTTTTATATTTATTTAGTTATTTCTTATGAAGATAAAACTATTTACTAACGTCTCAGTTGTCTGGATTTTTTTCTCCCATTAAATAATATATATTATTTAATAGCATTAGCAAGATTGTTATAATTTTGTAACAACTGTAAAAATTCTTCCACAGCTTGCTTTAATTTGATTTCGACTTTTCACGAATTATGGGTTTTTCTTATCCAAATTCATGCATGCATTATATCAGAAGCCTGGAAAAGAGTGAAAATGGAGTAGAAAAACAGACTATCCCATAAGTGGGAACTAAATTTTTAGCATATTTATGAAAGCATTATACTTATTACTAGTTCTGCATAACAATTATGTTCACGACACCATAAGAATGACTCGTTTGCGTGGATGTGTTTTAATGTATAGTAAACTAATCGATCTGTAGAAAGTAAAGCTAACTCGTATAATAGAAGACTTTTTTTATGATACCGTAAAATACTATGGTACAATTAAAAACAAAATTTGTGCACTTTTCCATGCGAGAGTAAACTTTATCTCTAGAACTTTCATTTCTCCATTTTGATTATGATTTTCTACGAGACTCTAAATTGGCAGAACAAAGGCTTTTAATTCGATTTTATTACGTTGTAAAATCAAAAGTTATTTAAAAGCTCTATAAAAGCTGTTATGAATACATTCTTAGAACTTGTAGGACAGATCAGTTCATTAATTTCATTTTTAATTAGTCCGGGAATCATTTCCAGCTTTTTGTTTTTAGATATTAAAGGAAGAAAGAGTCTTTTCATCTGATACAGAATTTCATTTGACAGATCTTAATTAGATGATTGAATATTGGAACTCCATTTTTGAGAGATATCGTAAAAAATGTTATTTTTCAGAGAGGGAATAAATATGGGAATAAATTTGTGAGAGAAATATTCATAAGGCATTACAGATCTAGTGTAGTAAAATAAGAATTGAAGTTTTTATTAGCTATGAAAAGAATGTTGAAAGTAATAATAATAATAATAGAACTTTGTTAATAAGGTAAATGAACATGTTCAGTGCTTTGTTGTGTTATATGTCACATTATGGAAGCAATATAGTTAAGGTTTACTTGGATCCGCATTGGTGAGTTTTCATAGATCAGAATATAGATTTTTGGTTCTGCCGGTATGAGAATTGAAACGTAACCGATGAAAAACTCTATCGCGCTGTGAAACTTTAACAGCCAACTTCAAATATATAAAGAGAGAAATCAAGCCAAATGTGACATCAAAAACAATATCGTAGGTACTTTGCATTTAGAGTTCTGCTGATACTGTTCTTAGCACTAATTCCTAAATTAAATTAAAATCATTTACTAAAACAGTATACACATTTTAACATTACATTTATATAATACAACAACCATTTATATCTATTACAAACCAACTTACCTGAATTGATGTCTTCTTCTTCGTCCACAATTGTAGGGTTTCCTATTTTAATAGAAAAAAAACTTTATTACAAATCAATACTTCTTAGTGAAGGAAAAAACATATTCTTTTAATTCTCCACAGCTTATAATAAACCAATAAATAAATATTGCACGAAGTAGCAACAAAACAATTCAGTAGTTGCTACGTAATCCCAAGAAATAATATTTTACGATGTGAGGGATTATAAACAAAAAATTCCATCCACATATACATCTTGCCCACACAAATCGTAATGAAATTTCATACTTTATTATATATCGTCTTATTTTATAGCAAGTAATAAAGAAAATTATATTACTTTTTTATTAGACATCCAAAACTAAGTGCCTAGAAATAGATTTCCCATGTATCAAAAGCAACCATTAACATGCACGCAAAAAGTATTTTTTCCTTGGTGCGAGGGGAACAGGGGCTCGTCGAAAGAAAATATTCTTACCAATATACAATCCTTCTGAATTTTGTGTATCCATTAAAGAATATGATGAGTGGTGTTTTGTAGGTATTAGTAATTTTGAAGTAGTAGTAGTAGATGGGGTAGGTTTAGGTGGACCTGCGAAGAAAATGAAAGCAAAAAACACCACAGTTAGGGTTAGAAATAAAGCAAAGCATTGAACAGGAATTATTCTGATACATGGAGAAACATTATGTCCGGTGTAAAAAAAAATTTATAATTTTTGTAGGTTCTTCTAATAGCAATTGCGTTGGTAATAATACTTTTATTGAACTATCTAATAGTTAGAATATTTACATAACTTTTACTTTTTTCGAAATTATTTTTCCTATCAAGAAAAGTGCAGTGGTAAGGAAAATATCTCGCTCCGAACATTCTGTATTTAAAATAACAACTAACAGCAGATAAGGAATCCACCTTCAATAAGTCAATTTCATCTGTTCATAAATAGTAATCAGTAATCATCATGAATAGTAATCAGTAAATTATTTTTTACCATAACTTTCTTTCCTTTCCTAATTTTCATGGAACTAAACTATATTGGTTACCAATAATTATAGAGTTATTAGATAATTTTAACATTTTTTTCTTCCGTAATATATTGTTGAACATCTTTGAGTATCAGAATAAATCCATATTCCATGCAGTAAATAGCTTAACTGAAAATGATCTGTGTCATGTAACAGCATCATTTCTGTTAGCTACAAAGCGTGTAATGAAAGCCTCCCTGTTAGAAATTTATACCTCAGCAAAACCCAAAGCAACCACAGGTTACCACTATGTACACGAATATTATAACAACACATATTATTGTAAAATATACTAACTTTATATACATAATTTTTACAAAAATGTTTCCAAATGTATTGCAGTTTATGTATAACCTATGAATATTACACACTTAAAATTATTATAATAAATATCGTATGTGCTTGATACTATGTTCTAACAAATGACATTTCTAAACTTCAAATAAAGCAATTTAAATAAAATAACGTCAGCGATATTTCTTATATACTAATTTTCTGGTTCCAGCATATTTTAAAGCTACGTTCAGATCGAGCTAAAGTCAAATTAGCAGCTTGTATTTAATGACCAATTTACAATTAATATTTGAGATATTCATGTAAGTTTTTTTTTGGAAACTGGAAAACCAGTTCTATTATGTTATCTCTCCACGGGTAATTCTTCTGACCATATATACAACCCTTTCTTTCTACTGAAGAGTAAACTCTATTTTTCTGAATCCCCCAAACTCTTTCCTTCCTGTAAGCCCCTCAAAATAAATGTTGAACATACATCTGTTCTTTCTGAACTAATTACAGAGCAATTGAGGAAACAAAGCTAACCGAAAGTGACGGGACGTGCTTTTACTTCCCACTCCAACTAGAAAAAAAGAAAAAAAAAGTATTGAAAAGAATGGTAGGTAGCAAAGTTAGCTTTAAGCATATGACTGAAACGTTGCTTTCAATCCAGTCGTACGAACAGGAACTACTTTTCCAACCGAAAAATAGCAGAAGACAGACGCGAAGAAGAGAAACTTGTCCAATTTTGTGAGTTTGGCAGTTGCATGAAATGGGAAGCAAGGGAGAATAGGCGATCATCTCTCCCTCGGGATGCAATATTGGGTTACGAGAACACGTGACATACTTTCTGACGACCGCTGTACCTTTTCAATGTTACGCCATTTTCCTTTTTGCCGTATCTTGATATACCCTATATTCTATACCTTCATTTTTTCCTACATTAAGTTTGAGAGGAGAAGGTTTCGTTACGATAAAAGCTCTCACTTCGAGTGAATAATAAGATAGGAAGTTTAGTGTTGCTCAACGGCTATTTGGAGCTTTTTTGTAGCTTTGTGTGTATCGCAGTTTGCGTGCTTTTTCTCATGTATATTCATGCGTTGGAGATATATCTAAATTTGAGTATGAATGTATTAAATTGAAATATAAAGTGTGTGGAGGTAGAGTTTCAATGTTTTGTGTTTCATATGCTGATGATATAATCAATAGCAATTTCCTCTTTGGAAAAATATCTGATGTAATCATTTTCAGAGTATTTGAATACATTTTCAAAAGGTTTGGTAGAAAAAATAGAGATGAAATTGATATATTTAAACAAATTTAAGCAATGTTTATGTATAAATAAAAAGAACTGTTTCCGTTACATTGGAAATTCTACAATGACCTAGTTTTTCAGGTTTACAAAGGCAGTCTATCACTACAGATTTGAATGAAATAAAATTTGTGAAAGAGATCGAATGTGAATGAACGATAAGTAAGAAATAAAATATATCGATAGCCATGACCTAAACACAGCAACAAAAATATAACAATTTCAATCTCTATAAAAGAGAGTTTAATTCTGACAAAGTATTCCATTTAACGCATTATATTCATTGAAATATTCGAGTGTAAGAATATTGTTAGGATTTGATAAGAATATAAGTATGTAAATTTAATTGAATTTGTTGAATTTCTCTCATCAGGTTTTATAGAAAAAAAGGATAAATTAATTCACCACCAGGAGAATTTAAAAATTTTCATAGAAAAATATATAATAATAATAATTAAATGTGGGCTATTCAGAAAATGTATTTACAGAAAAAGTGACAACAAAAATGTTCAATTCATCGAAAGTTTTATTCGTTCTTAATGTTAGTGAGATATGATATTGTATGGCAAAGCACATAATAGCTTGTTAAATATAAGTACCCTCTTCCGCACGAGATATTATTAGAAATTGTAAATTCCGGTGTAGACCTCACATTGTGATCATGAGTATATGATAAAACAAATTGGTTCTTCTCTCTTTTTAAGAATGGAAAACGTGATGTAACGAAAAACAATTTCCTTCGTAATGACAGTTTTCAAAAATAATAAGCTCTTCCTAAAATATATTTTATCATTGGATCTTTGTTGTTGGTAGATATATGATAGTCAGACTGTGGTTAATATTGAAAATCTTCCTGTTCGATGAATCTTTGGCTTTGTTATGTCGATATGCAAAACATTACTACTTGTTAATAAAAATTCTATTAATTTTTAAAATCTACCTCTCGCAAGCTATTTCTTACAGTAAGTGTGCCAGTATATAATTAATAAGAGAATACATTATACCTATCAAAGATACTTCCATGTTATTCTAATCAGCAAAATTGAAAATTATCTTAGTAGATTAACATGTGGTTGAAATCCTTTTTCTGTATTGTTTTCTTCTTATAAATAATCTGAAAAATATCTTTCATTTTCGTGAAATTGCATACTATAACGTTCTTTTCTACTACCCATATTATTTTTCGTACTCCATCTGACTCCATACACTGCAACCCCCGATATAACCAGTTCCTACGCCTATGACTCCCTCCTATCGAAATAATCCTATTTCCACTCATTTCACTAGAAAGGAAATACAAAAAATAATCCATTTCCTATTATTTCCTCAACCTGCACGTCTCATACCATCTTCCGCAAATTCATTGGTCTAAAGTCAATGAAACCCCCCTCCTTCCCTCCCTGACCCCCTCCCCCCTCCCCCCATTCACCCCAACCTCCCTACGCAATCGTTCAGAATCAATTATTCATCCAGTCCATTTCTCCAATGAAGCGCTGGAGTCTACTCTACTGGAAATTATGGCTTGCCAGGAAAATTTTCTTGAGGAAATTACCCAATCTGCATTGATAACTGGCACTAGACGTAGGTCATTTGTATCTGGAGAAGCTACTCTCTCTTCTATCTATCTATACTTTGAAGAATTACCTTCAATCGATTTAAGAAGATGTAATAGATTGATTAAAAAGACATTCCCATTATTTTTGAAATCATGAGGTGCTTTTGCTTTTTTATACCGCCGATGCTTGCTTTTTTAGGAGTTGCCGGAGAGTAAATATTCAATTAGGGTTTGAAGGAAAAAGGGAAGTAACTTCTGTATTTGTTTGTCATTATAAGTTTAGAATTTTCTTATCGCTTTTGTCGACATTTTTTATGTTCTCTTCGTTATATTTGGTTTGTGGATGAATAAGTTCGATTCTTTTGGTTATTTATTATTATAAAATATTCTTTGATGTAGATGAGAGTTAACTTTTGTAGACAGTGATATTGTGGTGGAGAAATTAAAACTGACAGAGAAATCGATAAAAAGGAATTTAGTTTTAATAAATAAGACTATGCTAAGGTTTTTTTGGCACATCGTAAATATAACATAGTTACTGTAATCAATTCTTTAAATAACAAAAATATTTTTTAAAACAAATAATCTTATTATGTAGAAGTATATCTTATATTCTTCATAACACTACAACACTATTTTATTTTAAATTAGGAGTCAGGAACAAATTTAAGGAAGTGGATTTTTTTTTACTGCCTTAAAAGTTTCTCTTGTTGGATAAAATGAACTAATACTACTTCCATTAGATTAAATAGAGGGTAGGGAATAACGTTAATCACATTATCTCTAATTACAGCTATATACCTGTGAGACGTACCTTTGTATTATACTACTAACTCCCATGATATTGTCGCCAACGATATGGAAATTATTTAATTACTAAAGTGAAATGTATTCGGAATCTCACGAATAAATTATTAAAATAAAAGTGTATAGATTAATTGTACATGTACCTAATCTACTAATGAAAACTTACTATCATAATACCATATATACGTATTCAGAGATTTTGTGGCATCTTGTAAGTTTCTTTACTTATTTTTTTAAAAGTGATAAATTTTCAACAGCCATTATTATTTTGTACCACTGATGAAGCCTTATTGTTATTAACTTTCTTTTGTGATGTGGTAGTAGATTCCAAGTCTTAAAGAAATATGATAACACCAGTCTCATTTCATTGTCGTCAATAATGGCAAAAACGTCCTTCATTATCACGCATAAGATTATTTAATATTTAAATTTTCAACTTCTCATTTTACTGTTTATGGAAACAATTAACAAGACGGTATACTTTCATAATACTGTAAAAAGCAGCACCAAAATCATGCTAAAATACAAAACCAACCCTTTCGATACGAGATCATCTTCGATCAACCACCTCCGTTATTTCAATTTCGTATTTCCCGTAACTCCGGTATCAGATTTCCAAAACCTTTTAACCCACAAAAAATTCACTATACCGAAAATCTATTTCTTACTTGTCAGCAAGAACGCTAAAGCGACTTTCCTTCACATAAAATTCAGCATTAGTTTCCTTCTGCTTCAATAGTAGACACGATGTATCCCACAGAAAGAGTCACCAAATTCCTTTTTAACCTTCTTCCAAACTTCAAACTCAACAAATCTGTTTAAAAATAGAGCTCTTGGGACTTTTATTATATAAATATATATGTAGGTTTGAAAGAACAAATTACTTTCGCTTGAAAAGTACTTCTAAAGAGGGGGGGGGGGTCGAATATTTCCATATCGATTGATACGAAAATGGGTTTCCTATATAACAGACAGGAAAAAGAAAGTCAACAGTGTGTAAGAAAAAGAGAAAAGATCTTGGAAAGGTGGGAGCTCCTTCTTTTAGGCACGACATGAGGCAAAAGTTAAGCTGTTCTCTACGAATTGCCGCTTGGGATATTTTCAATAACATTACAGGATGAATAAGTGGAGCAGTGTGTTAGAGCTTTTTTTTCTATCTCTGAAGGAAGGTGCCGAGATGATCGGCACAAAATAAATTTTCGAAGAACTTTTATTTTTATTTCGCAGTTTATAATGTCACTGTGGGAAAAGTTGTTTCTGTAAAAACATAATTGAGAGTAAGGTTATTATTAATTATTTTTAGATTTGTATATTAGTGAATAATTTGGAATATGCTGTTCTGAAAACATAATGCATGTAAAATAAAAATGTAGCGATAAGGAATGAATACTCCTTTTTTTTTTTCTGTCTAAAAATATCAATTTTGATCTTGATTATCTATGCAATAGGAAGCGTATATCAATATATAGTCTTGCTTCATAATTCATTGTAAAGATCTAATACTGAATATATGAGTGGAATTTGATTGAGGGCGAAATGAATAACTGACAGCTAATGAATAATCTGATAGTCATGCATCAATTATATTGCCTCAAAGTTACATTTGGCTTCCTTTGTTTCTAGTTTTAGAAATTCATGTTAAGGTAAAAATTGTAATACAATCTGTACTTGAATAAGTGGATGATCTCTACTTATTCAGTTATTCTTACATTATTAGTGAAACTTCCTTCTGGATATATCAAATTGTAATATTAGTGAGCACGAAATAAAATACTTGTGAAGTTTCATTTTCTATTTTAATCCATATGTTGATATATACAATACAATGAGAAGAGACGTTTCTTAATTTCTGACTAATAGGTTCTTGTAATTTTAGTTTCAATATATAAATAAAAAGTTTACACATGTATAGCCAGAAACTTATATGTCAATGAAAAATGCACAAGTGAAGCATACATATTAACCATTACAGACTCGAAACTTTTCTCTATAGAAACTATGGAGTTACAATATAAACTATACTAACATTCGGAAGCGCACACACATACTTCGCTTTTTGATCGGGTTAAAAAACTGCTTCGCCCATTTGGCATGTTATATAAGACGTCTATCCATAAGCTACGTTGAGTAAGGCAAAGCGGTATATATAGTAAGGTATATATAGGTAGTAATAAAGCGGGAAGTATGTTCAATGATGTGTGATCACGTGCGGTCATCGTCTGTAAGGAAGATGCAATTTCCCGCTCATTTTCCTTCCATCAAGAAACAGAAAAGGGAAGAAAGAAATGGAAAGAAAGCAGATCACGAGGGGTTAGTCACTCGCGACACTGCAATGTGCATCATTACAATCAGTTCTTGGTATTTTCTGACGGTAATTAATGTCATCAAATTGTTAATATATTGTCCGTGTGTATGCTAGGAAGTTCCTGCGTGAATGCTTGTGGTAATGGTTTATGTAACTGTTGTTATAAGTGTTAGTGAGTCTTTAACCGGTCATAATATTTAAAATAGTTTGCAATATATTGTGCTTCTAACATTCCAAGTCCACTTCAAATCTTCAACAACTTGCTTTATTTATTTTCTGATATTCGTGAAATCTGTCAACCCATTTCGGCATTTGTATTCTTATAACTTACTCAATATCATTTCCCTTCGGTCGTTAGAAGTACCTTTTAAGTGAGGTGTGATCAACAGTCTGTCAAGCGTAGAAAATGTTATTCAGATATCACTAGTCATAGATGTAATACATGTCTCATGATTTCTATTCTCATCAGCCTTGGTAAAAATTGAACGTATAAAAACTACTAAATAATTAACAGGTCGCTAATTATTAAAAGAGCACGATTCCTACTATTGATTGTAATTTTGAATTCAGAGCTAAAAATACTTCACCGATAGTTTCCTTTTTCATGACAGAGTACGAGTAGAAAATCTTAGCATTATCAACTGAGCCGCGTACATAAATTGGTATGTATGCAGCTCAGTTGATAATGCTAGATATAGGAAAAAAGTATTACTCTATTACAATATTTATTGTAGTATCCTACCCCACGAACTGACCCGATTTGTAGGGTATTTTTCATTGGCCTGCGAGGTACTTCCAAGAGGCATCCCTGGAGAAAAGTATTCCCTCGGTTACTTTCACTACCCTCTCTCCCTCCCCCTAATGAAACTCCTTCAGAATTCCCAAGAATAAAAAAGACAAAGGAAAATGTGATTACAATCCTCTTTATGTTTTACTGAAGAAGGTACGCGGATATTACTATCAATGGGATATTACATTGCTTTTCGATTGTTTCGATATATTTAGTTTTTTGGATGTTTTCAGTGAAATATAATTTTCTTTTGTTGTTTGTATGAATGAAATGGTTTATGGGGAGAATTATACTTATTGAAAGAAAAAGTCAAGGCATCCACGGTACACTACAGTTTCTTACTTGTTTCTCTTTGGAAAATATGATTTTCAACTTGGACAATAAATTCATGTATTTCAGTTTTTCCGTTCATTCTACGATTAAAAATTACACTTAATATTATATTATTTAAGCTTGAAAAGCTGAAATATATTAGTCTGCAGTGGTATATTGTTTTGCTATTAGAAATTCGATAATGCAATTCAAGAAAATGACAAAAAAATGACTTACGCAAGTCTCAATAGACTTTTATCAGATTTGAAAGCCGAAAATCCTTGGGTATTCGCATTACTCAGTGAAATGCTACGTACTTGGCACCTCTCTACACAATATTCTACTTCTTTTAGACTTTTATACGGAATAAAGTAAACGTTTCCTTATTCCTATTGCACTTTAGATTCAAACATCTGATACTGTTGATACAAATCGTCACTTTAAATCCTAACAAATCTATTCACCTTTCAAGTTAGAAACAAATCCGAAATACTTGAAAAAGTGATGGCGAAACCATGCAATTTTTCTGCTGAAAACATTGCAGTATCAGTTACACGAAGCTTTTTACTTTAGCAATATCGGAATTCTCTATTCAGTATAGTAAAGCAAAGAAAAACCACAGCTACAAATTCTCTGTAGGAAAATAAAAACCTCGTTTACCACATGTCACACAAAGGTAGATAGGATGAATCGAAACAGGGTGTTTGAACAATGGGACCAATATACTGTATGATTTAAATTAAAAATAACGCATGCTTCGTCTAATATAATTTGATTAAAATCCCGAATCATGTTATTTTTACATTGAAAGTGTTAATTGGTTCAGTTAAAAGTGAATGTGATTTGAAAAAGTGATACGTTACATTTAATATATTTATGGCGATCTGTTATCATGACATCTATAAGTTTAGTTCTGGACATGTATAGGTTCTGAATTTTGTACTGAAACAACAATGTACGCGATATCCACAGTGCTTTTTTTAACTTCAGTTGAGTTGGTTTCAGCTAATAGGAGAACATACAATACCACCATACCATGATATGCTTCCTTGTTAACTAACTCTGAGTCTGAGACATTATCTGAATCCAAGATTGATTACGGGAGAAATTTAGTGACTGTTGTACGACACAGAAGAGTACTATTTATTTTATCTACTCTGCTATACAGTTTGTTCGAGTCTTTCGATATCAGATCGATGTAATCTAACAGAACATGTTTGATGTACATTTTAGTATAAACTAATCACAAATAAACTGTTACAAAAGAAGTGATCTTTTATGAGATCCATCAAAGAGGACATAACCATACATTACTCGAGAGAAAGTAATGAATCATGGAAGTACCCAATAAAATAACCTAGTCTATCTATACCCTACTATTAAAATTGATGGTTAGGATTAACAGTAACCTTTTTACGTATAGTTCCCTGACCATGTACCACTTTCATTCCAATCTCTATTACATCCAGATACCCACGAAGAAAAAATAAATTTGAAAACACAAAAAGATATTTTTAGACCAAAGACCTAAATTCATCCAATAACTACATCATATCCATGAAAGATGTTTTGCACATGGCGAGCGAAATATCTAAGAACTGAGAAGACAAATCCGTACATTCATAAGAAAGAAATGAGCTCTTTATTCTTTCAAGAGTGTCAGAAAGGACGTGCAGACCAATCAGGGATTCCCTTTCTGTTCAAATTGGATTTATGCCAACAATTATTTTCTTTTGTTTTGATAGCTTCTTTTACTTTATTCCCTAAGCTGTTGTATACACGAAGAAGTAATTGGAGACATAAGATTAGAATGAAAAAATAATGATTCTATTTACGTAAGATCCTCATCCTCTTCAACTGACATTTACAAATGTGATGGTGGGTTTGTTTACACGAATTCTCAGTTTCGTGTTACTTGCTAGAATTGTTTACTTAATTTATACAAAATAGATGTTTCTCAAAGTGTCAGTTTCTCGAATAGATTTCTTCACTGTTGACTTGAAATATCGCTGAAGTATTATTAGGAAGTGCTATTTGTAGAAGTGTATTTACGTCAATACATCTGTAAGCTTTCATACTGAGAATTAATATTTGACATCTTTGAATGGCTCCTATCTCAGTTCACATAATGGAATAATTCTTGGGAAATTTTGTACTGTTTGAAAATGAGTTTGCGATAAACTCGAAAATTTACGAATGATTATTCTCTTTCATTTACTGAGATAGAAGCCCATCAAAGATGTCAAATATTAATTCTCAGTAGGAAAGCTTACAGATGTATTGACGTAAATACACTTCTACAAATAGCACTTTCGTCTTAGTGCAAAGCGTTATAAAAGTGTTGGAAGTTTTATCATCAAAATTATTATATACTGCCAATAAGCACTGATCGGGACAAGATTTTTTTTAAATGCTGGATTTGATTCAATGAATTGTGAAGTATCTATTTTTTTTTCTTAATAATCAGTGTAGGTTTAAAACAGACAATATTCCGTATTTGCATTGTGGATTTGCAATGTATACGCTAAATAACGATAAACATTATTTAAAAAAATCAATTAACCGAACACGTACAAGAATAATTGGCATAACATATGTCATATGAAAGAAACAATATTTTAAACATGTTTAAAAACCTGTTAAAATACTTTACTCTCAAATACGAAACTGAAATTTGATTTTAACTATAACGATAGAACTTCTTAAAGGAGAACTAATGTACCATTATGTACACTTTTACTGACCTGTCGTATCAAATTTTGACAGGCTTAGTATAAATCAAGAAGCTTATATGTAGCAGTATTTTAAATATATATTTTCTATAGTATGACTTAAATTTATGTGATTGTATCTGCGTTAAATTATATAAGAAGATGTTAATATATATAAGAAGATAGAGATGTTAAATTATATAAGAATATAAGTCTTCCTCAGTCATCAGTATTTATACTACTATATGCACGAATTCCTTTAATATTCCTACGAAGTAAAACCTGGCCACCTTCCATTTCTATGCCATACTATCTATATCTCCACCGAATGAAAACAATATATTATATACTATATAAGCAGCGTGCTTTATTGATTACCTCCTCACATATCTAATATAGACTTTCTCACAAGCCAATTATAAATTTAAATTGAGTAAAATAGTGCGTGTTTGAGAATGTATCAATTATATATCCTTCACAACATTCAAATTCTCAAGTGTTGTGTATACACTAAATCAGAAAATGGATCGTTTTTTCTTGTGCGTCTCTTTACATTTTCTAATCCACCCAATTTATTCGTCAAAATCCAACACGACAACGTTAGCGGTGCTGACGAATTATTTCTTGTAATTCTAAGAATTTACCCTCGAAAACAAATGTCATATTGTAGAATATCTCATATTTACCTTTTTCTAGATTAAAGTTCATGAACTCTGCTTTCGTGTTACGTATATAATATACACAGAGTAGCACGCAAACATCCTATGATGTATATAGATGACAAGAAAATTATCCGAATGCCATTTTATTTAATAACTTCTGCCACAGTTTTGAAAAGGGTGTGGACACATAATAATTTATATAAAAGCACTAAGAAATATTATAATTTCCGAAATTATATATTAATCAAGTAAATATTATAAGCTTCTACATTGTTTTTAGTGCAAATTAATAATGTGGTTACATGTAGTAGAGCAATGAATTTGCTTGATTGTTTTATAATGCTAGGAGAAATGTTGGTTGTGTACACGACAGGATGAAATATAAGTTTTTTATGCTTACTTTATGAGTCCATTAACAAGTTTGTAAGTGCTTTGATATAAGATTCATGAAAGATAAGAATTGCTCTATACATTCTAATAATACTGTCAATAAATAAGACTTTGCGTTTATTAAATATAATCTCAAATTTAATGTACATGAATAAATATTTTATCATCAGTTTTGAATATTAATTTAATTTCTTTTACTGTGACAAAATATTGCATGGAGACTCAAGCGTCCTTACTGAACAATCTATTCATTGTTTTAATAGTTTCAAATCGATCCAATACCTAAAGATAAAATAATTTTATAATAATTAGCAAATAACTAAAACTCAAATTCATCTTCAAATATGATTATATTGCAATGAAATAATGACATTAATATACGACTAATTCTACTTTTAAGTACCTCAACCCTAACTATAGGCCTACTCAACACCAATTAGAGAAGCCTAAACTCTGAGTGACGTATATCTTGTATCGACGATTACTGAGTCTTTGAAAAGTCTGAAGCAACAGTATAAAAAAGGCAGGAAAAACAGAAGGGAAAAGTCGTAAAGACGCCACGTTTTTTGTGCTTTTCTTCTTTGCTAAAGTCTCTTTTGAAAACACGAAAGCTACTGAAGAAAATCCAATTTCGGTGTTTCAATGCTTAAAACAACACAAAGTTTTTACGTGCCCAGTCCAGAAAGAAAGAGTTTACTGGATATATAAGAATAGTTCTTTTTGCGTTCAGCTATTATATATACTAATACGATAGTGTTGACAGGTCTTATCAAAGAAAGGCGAAAAAAGGAAGAATAATATGAAGTGTAGTGGCGCACGTAGCTTTTCTATTCTTTGGTTCTTGGATCATGCATTTATAAAAGGTGATATATATGAAAATGCATTGTTCGACGAAAATTGCATTTGTCATGCTTAGAGAAAATTGAGTTGTTGGTATACTATGGGAGGTAATTTGGGTCTAATGAAGCAATAATTAGAAGGGTAGAAAAGTTGTATTTATGGGTAATTAGATTCTAAGAATACATTTCTAGACTTCTCGTCTTAATTTAGAGAGTTTTATAGCTTCGTTAGTATTAAAGAAGCAATAAAATTAAACATGCAAGTATTTTAGGGGAAGATTTTATAATGACCAAGTAAGTTCGTTTAGAAAAAGTAGAATAAAAAACACTGTTTTCAGAGCAAAGGAAAAGCGTGTTAATAATATTGATATGGTTTGCTGCTTTTTTCTGTAAGTACTGGTTTGATTTTTATTTGGATAATATAAGTTGTTCACTGTAACAGTCTTAAACAGAGAGAACATTTTCCTGTTTATAGGATTCATTAATGTCTTTTTGCCATCGATAGTGTAATTATGAGAGGAAAATAATAACATTGACAAGAAAAAAATGTCTCTTAATGGTAGGATGACATAAGCAGAAAAACCATTTAAGGTAAATTAACTTATATCAAATATATATTGAGGTAACATTATATAAAATTAGCTGCTTTTTGCGGTTTCGCTTTGATTTATTTCCCAATATTGCTACCACTTCACGTGAAAATGCAGTTTACTTTTTTGGTATGATTTTTTTGTATGATGCATAAAGAGACACAGAATGAAATTACGAAATTATCCGTCTTCTAAGTTTCCATCAAAATATCCAACTCTGAAACCACGTCCATTCTTATTAATTATAAAAACCTATACAACCTTCCATGATATTTTTATCACAAATGTCCATCAAATTGTAATATCAAATTAGTCAGAGGGAAAGAAAAAGCTATTCTAGTAACCAAATAACACTTCTCATTAATAGGAACAAAAAACCAACAAAGTTTTTCCTCCACACATTGTCAAATATTGACGTATCAATAGGAACTAATCTCAAAAGGGCCATTTTACCATTCAAAAAGTCTTCCCCTCCCTTATTTATAAAACATGGTGAAAATCGTTTAATCATACGTCAACCTTAGTAATGAGGAGTGGAATAAAACCTAAGCTCTCCCCCCTCCTCTTATCTCCCCTTACCTCCTCTCTTTCCATGAGAAGGGGATATACTAGTCTTCTAGGGTTGACACAGTTTGACATCAGGAAGTCAGGGCTTTGGGTCTTTATAGATGATGATAATACGTGTGTGACATAACTGCCATTGAAGATAATGCCTTTCTGAGATTTTATTTTTTATGTATTTTTTTTTTTTTTTTGGCTAAATTTGTAGTTTTAATTGTTAACGAGAGGCGGTCTAACCTTTTACTGAGAGTTTTAGTTACACATTTTAAATGGGTATCAGTTAGTAGACTTTTTTTATATAACCATCTCACCATAATAACTAACTATAGAAAACAAACAAAGCAATTTTTAAATGACTATTCTGATTTTACAAAATATACTTCAAAACAGAACGCAAGAAAGCTTTAAAAAAAAATAGAATTTCTCTTGAGACTTTTGAGTTATTCCTTGCGATGGATAAGGTCCAAGACTGTTGATTAACGCTGGTTAAAAGTGTTTTAGTAGGTAACGCTATTTATGTTTCAGTTACATTTTTAATAGTTTTTCTGAGTCATGTCACCCAACATTAAAAAGAGTTGATCTTTTTAAATAGATCTGCTAAGAACTATGTTTCTTATATACTTTATCACCAATTCCAAAAAAATTTGGTATCTAGATATGAGCTGAATTTAATACAGACCTTTAACATATCACCAAGGTTAGGTCATTTTGCTTAGATTAGGTTCACCATTCTTCAAATTATCTAATATTAAATGAAGTGTTTGTTTATTCTATAGCAAACATTAACCCCGAGTAGTTAGCAACCCTTCTTTTTCCTTTTCTTGGTAGTGACGGGAAAGCTGTCACACCTGAAAAGTCGTTCTTACTTTCTGACCCAGTGTGACAGTCAGTAGGAAGGTAAAGGAGAGGGGGGTAGGAAAGGGAAGTGAGGAGGGGCCGTCACTTCCTGTATGCTTTATGTTTCCTATCACTTTACACGAATTACTAAAGGGGGAGAGATATGACGGAATTGTGATGAGAAAATAAGTAACGAGTAATAATTTTCATTAGTTGTACTGTTGTTGTTAATTTAATTTAGATTAATTTCAATGATTAGATTTGGTGATATTTATCTTCAGTAAAGATGGTTTTGTTTATATAGCTTAATTTCTGTATTTTGACATTCTATACTTGACAAGTTCAAATAGCAGTACAGCCTCACACACCCTAAATAAACCCCAGTAGCAACAACATCATTTCTTCAATGGTCAACTTTGCCCAGTTCCTAACTCGCAAAATTATTTATGGAAATTTATGGTGAGTCAAGTTAGAACAGAATACTGGAAAAGTATACGCGTAAATCCCTGTAAATCGTATTTCCATTCTGATGGGCAAAGTATGAAATGTTAAAATTACTTATGAAAAAGAGGATAACTTTTTGCAGCTCGAACCTAGAAGTGGTTGAATTATTTGAGAATCAAATCAGAACGAAATGCTTTAGGTAGATTTTACAGTTTAAAACAAACAAAACGCTGATTTACTATTGTAAAACTCGATTATTTTCATAATACTATTAACATAATACAGTCCATCATATACAATAAACCTATTCAGTAGTATTTACATAACATAAAATAATCTTCTATGTTAATCGTATCATAAAGTATTTTGGGATTATTTCTGCCTATTACTACATTTTTTAATCCTCCCCTCTTCCCTCCCGTTTTCATTAATCATTCTTCTTGGTCAACTTTGATATTGTTGCCTGATGTGCAAACAATAATTAGCTGGCTACCTTTTTTTATTCCAGAACAAAAGCCAGTACCGGAACTACAGTATGATAATTATTATGCCATAAACTGTAAGTGTGATATTTTGAGTGATAGGAGCTGTGCAAACGCCTTTGAAACTCCTATAAAACCCTTATATTGTGGCTTATTGAAATTATAGCACGAATAGGGGGTATAAAATTAATGGCATTCTATAATCATTTGTAATATAACATTGCTAGAGATAATTATAATCAGACATGAAAGTTGAATAATTGATATATATTGAATTTTAGTTCCCATTATTATCTTTATACTTTATTGAAGAGTAAACAAGTATTTTAAGTTACGGTTCACTAAATCATAATTTGATTAGTGTATCGTTTGCTGGGTAGTTAGATTATGTAAATAATATCGCTGTATATTTTAATTTGTAAAATGAAATATTTTTCCTGCGTAATTGTTGAGTGTTTTTCTTTTATTAATTAGCAAACAGTATACAAACGAATGGTTTTGTGTATTAATGAATATTTTTGTACGTGTGGATTTTATACAATACTTTAATTATTAAAATAATAAAAAAATAAATTGTTTTGACTTTTCCCTAATTTATGGAATAAATTTAATCAAATATATATAAAAAAAATGTATATACCTTACAAACCACCACATATACAGTTATCAACCAACCCATATAGAGCACATTTACTTTAAAGAATGAAACCATATAGTATAATAAATGCTGAAAACTGATCCATTTTTCATTGTGTTTGCAATGTGATCGGATCTTTCTTTTCGAGTCTTTGTGAGCGTTTACTTTGATTTTTCAATTGGTCTGTTCCGTTCGCATGTTCCAGAGCACTTTTTCTTTTCTTTTTTTCAAGTTCACTTCAGCTTGTTTCCTTCCCTTTCTTTACTTCCCGTATTCTTTATAACCACATGATGGTTCTCTACTACCATTTTAATTCGCTCAAATGGAGTAACAGGTCTACAACATGAATGTTATTATATGAATGTGAACGTATAATAATAATCATTTTAGAAAAGATGTGACTTTCTTCTTCAGTGCTGAAAATTTACTTACTTTTTTACAAATAAAGAACCTGTAATCATATAGTTTAATTGCTAAAATATTTAGTTGAAGTGATAAATACTATACTGATATGCGGTACCCGTATTTGGTATCTCTAGAATATTGCAAATGAAGAATAGTTCCGGATTGGGTAGTTCAATGTTGAAGTGTCATACTACATCAGGTTAAGTTGCTATCTTTACAAAATTCATAAAAAAAAATGCAAAAGAGAACACGCTCGGTTATTTTCTGGAATTGATTCATTATAGTTTGTTCATTGCTTAACTTAGTTGTAATGATTGTTTATCAGCATTCACATCTATAGTATACTCCAAATGTTGTTGCCTTCTCTATAGGGTAAATTAGGTCCTGTTTTCTGTAGACAGAATTGTCTGAGATGCTGAATAACCATCACCCCATCATACAAACAAAGTATTTCTCACTAATGATAATCCAACTGCACTCTTCCATGTAAGAAGTTTTGAATGTACTATCATTTACTTGACAAATACCTCTGAAATTTTATTTCCTTCTTTCATGGAAACAAACAGGAAAATATCCATCACGGAAGTCTTCTATAGAAAAAAAACCAACAAAAATAAAGTCATCAAACCTTACTTTCCCAAAAAATGAAGCTCCATACTTGATACGAGAATAATATTATCTCCGGAAATTTCAGTATAGATGTCATTTATTTCCAAAAAAGTGAATCCAGCTCTAACTTGGAAGATGGAACGCTGCGATTGTACAAATTTCATGTGTTTTCTTCCATCGCATTACCCAAACGCACGAGACATATTGTAAGCCAAAAAAATGTCACCAATTTTGTATCTAAATCCCCTAAGAAAACTTCCTTCTACTCTCATTCTACTATACTAAGCTACGAAGCTCTACAAATGTTTTTACTTGTATTATTCATACGGAATGAGATATCCCTGAGACATCCTCATAAGGTAGTACCCCCCTATCTCCCTCCCTCCTCACACTTTCTCTCTTCGTCAGTGAAAAGACAAGGAAAGAGATATCTTGGTTTGGTTGAAAATTGCATGATTTCAAGTCGTTTTCTTTCAACTTTGATTCTATTCTTGCTACTTGTGAAACATGATTTTGTCAAATAGCACTGTTGAGAACACTCATTTCTTTCGTACAACTTGGAGAATTTGTTGTTTAGATTTTTCTTATGTATATTGCGATATTAATTTTAGTAATTGGCCAGGTTCATATATTCATATAAGTGCATCGCACTGTGTTTTAGCATTGATATTGCTACAGACTGTGATACTTGAGACATCGAGCATTATATAGACTTATGTATACTGAGATAAAACGAGAATTCTTTTACTTTTAAACGTAACTTTGTTCATTTATTATTTCACATTTATTTCTTGTAATATTTTACACATTAACACAGGAAAATCGGTCTAATGATGAACTGAGTTTTCCTCTCAAATTAGATGTGTTATTTAAACAAATAAGAGATGTGAAGGCATAATGCATATAAGTTAAATAAATTAACTGACTATATTTTACATTAAAATAATAAATTAAGCAGAATTCCTACTCTAGGTGAATTATGATATAGTTTGTTTTCCAATATTGTTGAGAATGGCGGGTTTACCACTAAATCTATTGGAATAGCACCGGTAATCTAACACTTAGAATCTCTTTTTTAGTCAATTTACCGACTTTGGGGAAATGGTATATTTCATTCATTATCATACCAAAAAAAAAAAATCTTCATTCAGAACAAATGTAACAACTGTACGTCAAATGTAAATATTTTCAAAGCAACGGATTTTACATGCAAATCAGACAAGTGGAAATAAATATACACTACAAAAAAAAAACAGTAAAAAAACCCTGAAGAAGAATAAGTGAATGAGTTGTATACTGTATGATCGTGAGTATCGTCATATAAAAGTCCACCGATTTCATTGAATTTGAATGGTTCTTTCTCCTTCAAGAGATGCATGCCACGTTTCTACTATAATAAAGAGACGAGAAAGAAAACCTCTGCACTTTAGGAAGCCAGCTATGACAGTAAAGAAATTTGGAAACTGAAGAGAAGCGAAACTTCCCCGCTTGCCATTCTTATTTGTGGATGACATTCATGTACAGTCGGCGAGACATGAAGAAGTAGAGAATATATTTTGGGAGACAGTCATTGCTCATTTCAAATCGAAAGAAATGAAGAAAGAGTGGAAATTTGTGGTGAGATTTCAAAATATAGTATGGAAGTGTGGTTGTAGTACACTACTAAATTGGAGTTATTTCTCATTCTATTTAATTGTTTGTAGAGTGAATTATTTTTATGATTTGTGAATTTTGAAAATGGTGCGTACGCTATATTATTATATTTTCTCACAGCTGTTACCCAACTGTTTATTTAACAATAAAGATAAATGATTTTTGTTATATTCATTCATATTTGAAAAATACATTTGACACATTATGCAAGCCGTTGATGGAATCTAGATTAACTTGGAACAAGAATCCGGTTAAAAATTCCAAATATTTTCGATATAAACAGTACATCATTAATCATTAAAGCACGAAAAATTGTCAAGCTTCGAATCTATAATACTCAGATCAACAAAGATATACACTGAAATGCAGGCTCATTTAAAAAAAATTCACGCACTTATATCAGATCATAATAATATACACTACAACGAAACAAAATTGATGAAAAAAGTAATTTCATATCCGACGAAATCAAATAGTAATAAATTACTTTGGCACGTTTTGTTCCTTCCATGATACGACAGTAATAAATTACCCGACTGAAAGAGGTGAATACTGGACTCTTGTGTATCTTGACCATCACTTTGAGCTCTTAGGAGCCGCATGGCATATCAGAATTGCAACTTTAATTGGAAAATGTTCATCTTGAAGTCTTATCTTTCAAAGGAGAACTTGAATTTCCTTTTATGGCAATATTATTACATGCTTTCAAAGGAATAAAATAGAAGGAAATAAATAGATGATAAAGCTCAGTCATGCGACAAATTTCTACATATGGCTATGTTATTACGCGTCATTCAGTAGCTAAGTAGCAGTGGAAACAGTTTTATGAGATTTTTTTGTGTACGTTAATGTATAATTTAGGTATCCATAGTCATATACTATTTAATTTTCTTCCAAGATTTGACGTTTGTTTATATACAAAATTCTATTGCAATATAATACAATATTTGCATCTTGAAAATATAATTTAACGAAAAAAAAATGTGCTAGTGTGATTAGTACGAGTGTGCTGATGTTGAAATTATGGATTATATGTAAAATAATTCATAATACCCTTCAATGTTTTATTAACTTCAAAGTTGAAATATGCACGGAACTTTGCTGTTCGTAAAAAAAGGTATATTTACGTAAATAAAATTTATTTAAAATATTAGAATTTAAATTTAGTGATGTAATAAAAATTAATGCAGAAGTTTTTCAGTTTTTCTTTGAAATTATTGTAACAAAACTAAATTTACAACAATTTTGATTACACGGTTAATTTGTTACTGAACTATTCAACTGTGCAGCACCATTAAAAAGTGATTTTTTTTTTTCAAGTATGTAACATAATTTTCGAAAGCGACTGAAGTGTGTAGAAGGAAAATCCTGAAAAAATCAAAATGCCATATTTTTACATCTCCATCATATTATTGTATAAAAAGAAAGATAGATCATTATTAATTTTAAAATGTTTAGGAATTATTTCATCCAAAACATTTTTGCATCAGGTGTTAATTTTCCCATAATTTCGAATTAAGACCACTCCATAGACTACCAAAGCATCCAAGCATACTATACATGTACCAATGTATAAATTCACATTCCACTAAGAAGCAATGGAAAGGGTCATTACTAAGAAATAATTTATCAACATCTCGAGAAAAGTAATTTTATCTGGAACCAGAAATTCATTAGCAAAGCGTGTTGTGGCTCAAGACACATCTGCTATATTCCCTCGTGTTGCAGTTTACTCAGCAAACTTCCAGAGCCTCCTCCCCTTCATTACAGTAACAACAGTTTACTCGATACAATAAGCAAAAGGTCTAAAAGGAAACCTGCTGAGACTGCGGATGTATACACACACACAGCAGAACATTATTATGTGGAGAGCTTCAGTTAGCAAGACGTGGAAGGAGAGCTAAACTATACCTTTTAAAACAAATGAGTTTCCTAATAAAGAATAAAATACAATTTATTTGCTTTGAAATGAATTTTGTAATGATGTTGTGTTGGAAGAAAAACTTTGGTGTTTATATGTATTATTGGGACAATGAATTTGTTCGTATTAGAAATTGGGGAAATTTTGGTGTACGGTACTGTTTAGCATTCATAGAGAGCTATGATCTGGTATAGTTTTTTTTTCTTTTAGGAATAGCAGCCTGGAGTGTTCTGGTTTGAAATGGAATCATTCCAATTTTGCAAGTGTTGATGTCGTAAAAAGCATATGTAAAAGTGCGCACTGCTCTTAGTAATAAAATTTCTGTTTTGATGTGATATTTAAGATCAAGATAAAATCTGTGCAATGTTTCAATTCCACATTAGGTGCTCTATATTAAAAATGCCATTAATTTATTTGTTAACATGCATAATATTTATGACTTTTATTTGCACATAGTTCTGCAGAACAGTAATACTGTATAATTGCAGCATTACTGGCAAATATTTCATACCCCCTATACATAATTCAGAAGAGTTATACAATACCAGAAACTATACTCTTATTCTCAATGATGATTTTTTTTTCACATTTCAGAAAGTGGAAAGAAAAATCGCAAGAAATTAATTGCCACTGTAAAAGCAGCGAAAGAAATTAACCTAAATTCATCTCTATCAATTCAAATGACATAAATAAAATATCCACGAAAGAATCATTCAAATTGAATTATAATAAAACCGAGCAATTAAATTAATGACCTGTCATTTCGAATATACTCAATCCAAATACTCTATTTTCTTCAATCTGAAAATAACGAAACATGAAATTGATTTTTGAAGAGAACCTGATGCATATAAGCTGCTATTGAGAAGAAAACGAACATTGAGGAGTGTGAATTTCCCAGCAGTCTTCCAACTCTTTCTACGTTTATCGATAAACTCCTGTCATTCAAATAAACAGTACAATAGGTGTTGGGGCTTTAGGTTGAAAATGGGTTTTGCAACTTGTTAACTATTGAAGACATGTTGCATTTATACTTGTAACTCGGTTAACTTGGTACTGATTGTTCCAATTAAGGTTACATTCATTTTCAAAATATCCTATTAGGAAACTTTTTCAGTTGGTGAAGTTTATAGTAAGACGAAATTAATGATTGGCATGGTTTTTAGAAATTTAATGAGGTTTTTGTTATGAATTGTTAAGGACTTGGTGAGAATTTTATACGATAACGAATTATTAACGTCAGTGTAGGGTATTGGTTTTATTTATCGATGTTTTTGTCAAAACTTTAATGTATCAAATTTATGTTACTCTGTAGTATTGCTAAAAATAAACTGAGAATGCTAGAGTAGTTTTGTGTAATCTTATCTAGTTTCACATTGAATGTATATACAAGAGAAGAATGTAACAGTACATTATTTTTCCTGCATCGTCCGCTGGATTTGAGCAGAACTTTGCAATGATTTTAATATAATTTTTATAATTTTGTATCACAGAGTAGTGGTCAGAAAATGATTTACGGAAATTTCCAATCAATACCACTTTCTGGTCAATGGGGTTCAACAAGTGCGGTGGCGCAGGTGTAGTTTGAGGGATTTAGCAGAAGACAAATGAACTAAAAAATAACGAATAAGAAGTTCTGGGTAATAACAAAATATAAAGAACATTTTATTATTGACTTACATAAACTTATCTTCCCCCTGCATATCAGCAAGAGTTAAATAATCACAATTTAAGAAGGCTTTTCACCTCAAACTACACTTGCGATCCTGGCGGCTTAGCTTTTCTCGTTGAACCCCATTCAAAGCATTCATTAAATTATTGTTACTCATGTACTTAATAGTTACGACATTTTCAAGAGCTCCAGGAAATTTATTCATCAAAACATCAAATAAATCATGAAAATGATGAATGAATTTCCGGGAGCTCTTGAAAATGTCGTAACTATTTTGTACATGGTTAACAATAATTTAATGGATGCTTTAAAAGTTTGAATTGAATGCTTTTCTTGGTTTTGTGTTTATATATTTTTTTAAATTTTATTCTTTGTTTTATTGATTGTATTTTACTGAATGGTTGTTAGCTGTAATTCATAACTGATACTAGCATTGTTGTATTATTTTCTCAGTGATAATTATTAATTTGGTGAGTTTTATAGTTTTAATTAATGTTATTACAATTATAAATATTTATTTGATATGTTTCATTAGTATTTTAGGTCTAATGATCCTGCAGAGCAACGAAATTGTCGCCGCTGTTAAATAAATCGATTATACAGAGAAGGCTTTTCGTTTATTATTTAAATTCATTTCATTTACAGCTGCCTTCATAATGACTTTTTAAAAGCCAAAACTGTAGTCGTTTTGA